>JAJJWW010004416.1:0-248401 GCA_023531295.1 Papaver armeniacum
AAAATTTAAGTCAGATGTAATAAGTCAAAATACTTATATTCGGAAAAAATAATGGAATTAGAACAAATCAAGCAACCAAGGACGGGAGCTAGGAATCTAGATATGGGGAGGAAATTTTTTTTATGTTAGGCAAGATGCAAAAATGAATTTTGGAGCCCATATTATCAAACAAAAAAAAATGCTTAGAAGCCAGCCCAATATGATAAGCAACAAAATCCTTATTAGGCCGACCGAGCGAAGCGAGGGAGGACTCTATATATGGTGACTTTGTGTCAATGTGAAGCGTGACAATTTTTTCCAATTAGACACAAAAGATTGGATTTGGTTCAACGATGAAAGGACGACACTCCGCCCCTCTAAATCAAAATTTTTTTTTTTCATTTAGATATTTTCGTAAATAAACCTAAAGAGATAGCGGCACTAAGGTATTGCATTTTTAGTAAATAAACCAAAGAGGAAGGCAAGAAGATATTGATATTTTAAATAAATAAAAAAGAACACAACTAGATAAAGAGCCAAATTTTATTATAATTCCTTCATGTATCCTATTTCTTTAGGGGTATAATTGACAACCAAACTTTAATATAACATATCTAAAAATCCGTGCCTTGGAATTTTACAAATTTTATCTCGTTGAAAGGTTTTAAAAAATCTACGCAATGAGTATAAACAACAATATTAAATTTAGAGTTTTTACTAAAAAATTTGGAAAAATGTTTATCATTTTAAAAAGACAATTTTGAAAATAAAATGGAGATCAATTGTGCAATTACCACAAAAGGATACATAATACTTTATGTAACCATATTTTGGTTTTATGCATCAACTAATTTTCTTTTGCAACTAATAAAACGATGTACTCTATCGTTTCAAGAAAAATGATATTTTCACTTTAGCCATAAATTTTCTTTTACAATTCAATTGCGTGAGTGTTTCCATTTTTTCTTTCACTCCCTTTCACCGTAAAATGGCTATCTAGTATTATTTATCTGATATAATGTTTAAACCACCAATTTTTTTTTGTTTTAATCGATTTTATTATCGTTTTACATATTCGTCTAGTAATTTAGAAGTTGGATCTAACTTTAACAGTCGGGTTCGTTTCCTACGGTAACATGATATACCATATTCGTTCACATTAATGTGATATATTCTAAATCCACGTTTGATATTTGCTTCAGGTAATCTTAGAAATAATGCATGACAGACCTAAGAAAGGGTGGGCTAAATTTGGAACGCGTAATTGGGGATATGGGAATTAATTGGGGATATGAATTACTTCCCCCAACCCATGATTTCGGCTAAGGGGTGACCATTGGTTATGAAAATACTAAAATACCCTTCCCACAAAATAAAAATCAAAAACTTAAAATCAAAAAACATTTCATATCCCCCATTTCCATCTCCACTTCTTATTAATCTTATTTAGGGGTGGAGCTTTGAAACCCAAATATTTCCCATTCCCTTTCAAATTCTAAACTCTCCCCACTCTATATCAAATTCTCTTCATCACTTTGAAACCAATTTTTTATTCGGAAGTGATGAAGATCATCGAAAGTGATGATGACCATGCGGAATCTGATGAAGACCATGTAGGTACCATGTTCCGGCATATGGTCTTCATCAATTCCGCATGGTCTTCATCACTCGTTTTAAAATTTTTCGGTATTAAGGTCTAAGATGGATGGTAGGTTGATGAAGACCATGCTTAGGAAACAATACCGGCATGGTCTTCATATCAACCGACCATGCCTAAGAGTGACCGATTAATACCGAAAAAAATTCAAAACGGAAGTGATGAAGACCATGCCGGAATTGATGAAGACCATATGCGGAACATGATACCGCATGCTCGAGAATTTCCTATCAATGCCTGAGTCAAGTCAAAAAAAAATCAACATTCTCGATACTTTTCATCATGTTCCGCATAGAAATTTAAGCAAAATACTATGCCGGAACATGTACCTGAGATGCTCGAAAACTAGATTACCATGTCGGCACTGTTCAAAACCAGAAAAAATCAACTTCAAAATCAAAACGAGAAAAAAAAATCGTAACGAGAGAGCTACACCCCCCCCCCAAACCCCCAACGGATAAAGTGGCAAACAATTTATGAACATTTCCAACAATTGCCCGCATGGGTTTTTGGTTGAATATCATGCCGACACCAAGCTTTTTGGTGCAACAATGGTGGATTCAAAGAAAAAAATCAATTTTCAACCTCTTATTAGCTAGTAATTCTCTCATCACAATCATCTTCCATTTTCAAAAAAAGAAATCCTCTCAAATATTTTTTCCTCCTTCTACTCTCACCCAAACACAAATAAAAATACACACCAATCTATCCCCAAATACTTAAGATTTTTACTAATTATTATTAACCACTAAACCTAATTAGTGAGGGGTAAATTAAGAATTAAAAAAATAATTACATAAAGAAAGTGACCCTTAAGGTGCTATTGGGACTCCTATTTTGTCTTGTAGCTATATCCCCCAATTAGTTTTCATATCCCCCAATTAATCATTCTAAATTTGGTTGATGCTCCATATTCCACATATTTGCAACATGAATATCATAGGGCCTAAAATAAACCTATATGGACATACTATAAAAAGGAAGATTCATATCTTCGGTACTTCTTTTACAACTTTGAAACGTGACCACCAAAAGATACTAAATAAAAGATTAAGTTGTAAACTTTGAGTAATTCTAGTCCTTATCATATTAACATATAAGAATCCCATTCTGAGTCAGTACGTAAGATAATATACATGCATATAAATATGTTGGGTATTGCTCAACACAAATCACAAAATATTTCATAAAGGCCATCTCTCGTGTTTTCCAGTTAACACCAAGAAAGCTCTAATCATTGACTTTGTCTCCCTCCTCTCTCTCTCTTAGACCCATGGGCCGTGACTTTGGTTATAGTTTGGTAACCACGCACTACCAAATCACAATACCAAAGATAATATGATATAAGTTCAGAATCAAGGATCTTCCATTTAGATCTAAGATATAAATAAAATATCAGATTTGAAACTCATTGATTAAACCAATCAAGATCACGATTAACAAAATAATTAATCTTGATTCTACAAGTTAAGTTTGTGAAACAAACAACTTGTCGATATCACAAGTCCCATGTTTATCAAAATAAACATCTTGTCGTCCCAAAAAATCAAGTCTCGCGAATAGTTACACCCAGATAAAAAACACAAAAGAACTTCAAATAATTCTTCAATTTTCTTATTTTCAAAAGTAACAACCTGCACTTCACTCCACTATATGATTTATATCACATAAAAGAGTATTAACATCGGTAAATTAATAGTTTTATCAACAAATTATGAATCACATGAATCTGTATAGTTCGACCTTCATAGTTCCTAAGTGGTCTTATATTAGAAGAGAAGAACCATGGAGTAAATAAGAACCTATCTAGAAGATAACTATGTGTTACTTTAATAACAAGCAAACAACGAAAACTAAATAAGGATTTAGTTTCGAAACTATTAGTGCACTTGATCCAAAAAAAACATGATTTGAACTAGTTAATCATGCTTTTGTGCAAATTGAATCAGACTACTTCCTACTGAAAATAACCCCACACTTGTCTCAGGGGTGTTCCAAGATGAGTTTGTAAGAATACAAAGGTCCATTATTTATATTTTCGAACATTAATACTTGAGATATTCTACTGGCATGACAACCAATATTAATTAGTTACACATCTATGTACTTTGTTAAATTAGTCAACTAGTTATTTAATCTTATGAGAAAGTAAAGCACACTTAATATTGATTCCAAAGATGGTATCGAAGATTCAATCTATGTTGTAGTAATATGTGTCTGACCAATACCTACAGGTGGCATAGTGCATGTATATGTCTCCCTCATGCTTGCCACTTGTTGTCCTTTATCTTCTACTAACTACACATGTAATCGCAATAGCTATCCTCTCTTACTTTTCTTATGTGTATAAGAGGAAACACAATGAATAAGAAGCATGCATGATTCTGCTTCTCTTTTGTCTCCTTTGTGCATTAATGTTTTAGTCTTTTCCATACAAATGAAGATAAAAATCTCAAAATTTAATATGGTTTTCTTTTGAGTATCAAAGGAATAAATATGAACAATAATATATTGGAGT
Source organism: Papaver armeniacum (assembly GCA_023531295.1). Classification (NCBI taxonomy): domain Eukaryota; kingdom Viridiplantae; phylum Streptophyta; class Magnoliopsida; order Ranunculales; family Papaveraceae; genus Papaver; species Papaver armeniacum. The sequence goes on from JAJJWW010004416.1 coordinate 4,155, forward strand.
TAAATACATGTTCAAAATTTCCTGATATCAAACTTTTCAACTCATCTTGCACTTATTATGGAATCTAAAAGATCAAGAATAAAACACATAGATTTCGAAAATATGCAAGATGGGGACTGGACCTAAGATAGGTCCTGAAGGGAGCGACCTTGGAATAGATCTTGGGATTGGTCCCGAATCCTTGTTTGAGTTTGGAAGGTTAATTCAAGTTCAAACTAACTTCAATACATGTCATAAAATTACTTTTTATAATGTTTCAAAGTTTAAATTCACAACTAGATAAACACATCTAGTTTCTCGAAAGTTTAGCACTAATCAATGGAAATAATCATATTAGTGTTATGACGAAATCACTTAAGTATAAAAAATTATACTACATAACTCAATATATTAAGTTGTAGAATTTCATTCCTCTTGATCTTAGATAATGATCAAGTCATCTAAATCCTAAAGCCATATAAACAAACTTCGCATCTTATGTTTTCGATAAATATGACCGTAAGAACTTGATAGAAATGAAAAGTCAAGTCAAAAATCACTAACATCAATCTAAAGGATGATACCTTAGTTTGCTCTTCAATATATCTTTAGGTCTTCAATGAGTAACTAGAGATTGTCTCAACATTTACATGTCATAAGCCTAACTTAACGAAGTTGATTTTAGTAACCAATATAAACGGTAAGTTTTGGAACTAAACTTGACAACCAAACTTGATATACCAACGCTTGGTGGGTTCAACCGAGCAGTGCTCTAATAAGCAAGCAACTGTTTTCCGTCGCGAAAAATTTGTTGAACAAGAAAGTTGCAACAAATACGATCTTCTAATGTCAATAAAGATAATAATAACATTATACAAAATAAAAGTGTTCGTCGATTTATGTAGGAGAAAATCACGAAAAAATTGTAATTTGTGGTTCCTATCATCTATTGTCGCCAAAATTTCAGTCTCTCCTTCTAGAAAAAACGTGTCTACCATGATGATGAATTTGATGGCAAAGTTGATGGAGCGATTAACATCTGTTACACAATGGTATAAGTATTTGAGCGTGCCATCAAAAATCTAAAGCTGGCGACGGATAACTTTATTTAAAACAAGACAAAAATTCGATTCTTTTAATTTTTTCCGGGTTTAAGGCCAAGAACAAGTGATTATTAAGTATGCAACAAATCCTAAAAGGCATGTAATAAAATTCATGGACATATGAACTATGTAAAGCAAAGTTTGGATTGCAATCCTACGTCAAATGAAAAGAAATGAAAAGAAATTTATGCATATCATTCATATCTCGGTGCTTCTTTTACACCTTTCAAACGTGATTATAGGGTGTATAAGTGTAGTCTTACGAATGTATATAATAGAAAACTATGAAACTTACATAGTATTGCATTGAAATGATGGGGTTGGTTTTGTATGCCTTCGTACTAGAATAATTTGAACTTCTCAAATTCACAGCGTAATATTTCTTCGGTGCTCGTTATGACAAGGTTGCAATTGTTGTTGTTACAATTAGTTGGAAAGAAAAAATCTTGGGAATATTTTCTATATACCCCTATTATGAGACCCATTGCAAATATACCCTTTTGAACTTTACAAACACCCCTAAGCATAATACATACTAAAATACCCTCTTTTATGTAATGTATATACAAAACCATTACCACTAACCACTATTCAAAAAAAAACCCTCATCACACGCCATCACCGTCAACCACCACCACCACCAACCACCACCAACGACCACCATAACCACCAACAGACACCACCACCGCCAACCACCACCACTGTCCACCACCGCTAGCCGCCACCACTGTCCACCACTACCGCCGCCAACCACTACCACTATCCACCACCGCCACCACCAAACACCACCACTGCCAACCAGCACCGCCATTTTCCTCCACCACCACCGCCGCCAACCACCACCGCCACTGTACACCACCGACAACCACCACCACTACCCACCACCGCCACCAACCACCACCACTTTCATCCACCGCCACCAATCACCACCATCAACCACCAATTCCACCACCATCATCTGAGGCAACTTGTCAAAGTTGTCTCCAAATCCGGGAGGCAACTTGTGAAGTTGACTTGATAATGAAGGCAACTATCTCAAGTTGTCTCCGTATGGAAGCAACTAGCACAAGTTGTCTCCAAAAAAAAATAAAAATTATACACAAATAAGTGAACCTAGTGTGAGTCGAACACACATCTTCTGACAATATAGTCAGTTGTGCTACCATTGCACCACAGGTTCGCAACACCATAAGTGCTCAACCAACAATTCAAACCACCACCATACAACACCGCATCCTCCATCTTTGCTACTGCAACTCTACTTGCAACAACTTCATGACCACAACCGTCTATGCACACTTGCAACATGAGCCGATAGCTGCAGTCACTTCCATGCCCCTACTCAAACACCATCAGCAACACACAAGCAGTAACAACTTCTTGCTCTGCCAATGCCTAGATACATATTGAGTTCCTTCTCAACTTCCTAAGCATTCATCTACCCTCTTGACTTTAAAGCATGAGAATCAGCAGCACAACCATCATCAACAACTCAACACAACCATGTGTTACCATTGCACCACAAATTCGTCACAACTACTCTAAGATATAACCTATAAGATAATTTCCCATGAATGAATGAACTCAAAAACCTAACCAAGTTGCCTCTAACCAAATCAACTAGTCAAGTTGCCTCCAAAAATGAAAGCAACTTTTTCTCAAGTTGTCTTGAGAAAAAGGAAGCAAATAGCTCAAGTTGTTCCAATAGTGGAAGCAACTTGGTCAAGTTGTTTCCAAAGTTGGAAGCAAATTGATGAGGTTTTCCGTGGTTGCAATTACTTTACCTTCCCGATTTAACAGCAGATCACCAAGCGCCTAACCACCAATTCTAATAACACCAACAGACATATACCAAGTTGCACGCACACAAGCAAAAAGCAAAAAGACAACCACAATCCCTTCACTTCAATTAACAGCATGTCTTCTGAACATCTATGCATCTACCAACAACTTCAGCCTCTCAACATCAAACCAACATGTCCCATTTCATTTTCCTAGCATTCATCTACTTCATTTCACTTCAAGACGATCAAATAACCACACACAACCGCATGGCTTTTCATTGCACCCGAAATATCATTTCCTCATACATGTACATGTATCTCATAACCATTATCGAGCCAACACATCATCCATTCTTTATTCATTCTCCTTAGCCGCAACCGTAACTTCACCGTTCCTTCTCTCCGCGCACAAACACCAGTTCAACCAAAGATCACCAACAAACTCCACCTGCAATCCATCTCCTCAAAGCCATCACCGTAGCTAATACAAACTTCACCAAGGCTCATCTTGAGTTTAAAACTTGTCCTAAACATACATCTATACTCGGCTTCAATTCCACCAATTGGTGCAAGAAAGAAACTCTAAATGCGATTTCAGCTCCTTGTTCATTGCAATTGCAAATTGCAATGCAACCGATTCGCCACACAACTTCAATCTCTCCATTGATGCTTCAATGTTCTTCCCGAGATTCATACAACTTCAAACTCTATGTCCATCTTAAACACCAAGCAAAGAACACAAGCCCATTACGTTCATCCATTTCGATTGTAGAAGAACCAACATCAACTCTCGCCTTCAACACCTTGAACTCAATACAGTTCCTTGGATGCCAACCAAACAACCCTACAAAGATTCAACTCGCAATCACATAAATCTCTCAAAACCTTGTTTAGTCTTCCACTTCAATTCTCATATCAAAACAACCTTAAAACCCATGATAATCAACCAAAGAACACGGTGCTAAATCAACCCCATTAGATTCAATTCATCACCAACATCTTCTCGAACAGAAACCCTTGTAATCTTCATTCGCAAGAATACCAACACGAAACCATCTTTTGTATAATCATTGGTTACTTCATCACAAAGAACAATCGAAATCATTTCTTCTCTTTAGATTGACCACCAACAAGAAGAAACCATTTCAACAAGATCAATTACATTACCTCCTCCACTTTCAGATCCATGTCCTTCTCTTAATCTCCACAAACCCCAATCTCTGAAATCCGTCAAAATTATCACTAGATTCTTCAACTGATTTTACTGAAATGCAAACCCTAGCTTCTTCTCGATCTCTGTCATCAAATGAGCTAAGAGTTAGTTGCAAATCGGAATGGATCTATATTTTTTATGCTCGAGATTACGTTTTGGAGAATAGTTTTTCATAGGTTCATCACTATGTTTATGATTTGTAGTTGAATCGACTGTTTTGGAGGCAGTGGTGGTCACGCTCTCGTGGTGTATTGGCTAAAAGGTTCAGATTTTTGATGCACCTGGTGATAGATTCGGTGAACGATGGGGTTGTTGTTGTTGGTGGTGGTGATTTACAAAGAGAAAGAGAAGAGAGATGCATGATAACTCACTGATATGGTGATGATAGAGACGATGATGGTGTTTGTGCCGTTGGTTGCGGTGGGCTAATTTTGAGATAGTGGTGGTGACGGATATGGTGGTGGCGACGAAGATGGAACATAAGAAAAAGCTGGAGTATAAGAGTTAAAGGTTAAAAATGAAATTATGTGAATTATTTTTCTGTTAATAATTTCACTTCTGCCATTAGGGGTATTTGTAAAGACTCATAAGGGTGTTTGTGCATGACCCATGGATAGTAGGGGCATAAATAACATTCCCACAAAAATATTTTACGATTACTTGGGTCCACTTGTCTTCCAAGGACCAACTCTTTCTACCATAACATCGCAGAGTTTTTTGCCATTCTGAATGTGTTTCCAAAAAAAAAAAAAAGTAAAAATTACAATGTTAGCTAGTTAAATAGAATAGAAGAAGATTCAAAAACTCGTGCCCATGTGACCAGTGTATGTAAATGTTGAAATTGAAAAATAAAATAAAATATGAGGATAGCTTGCGCAACTTCTATTTAGATATATATATTGAATTACTTATGAAAATCACGTGAGAGAAATAAATTTTTCCTTTAGGCTTTATCTGCATCTCCTTGAAGTAAAGTTTGGCTACCATAATTCATAATTCCCAATTAACAAATGACAAATATCGGGAATAAAAAGTTAAATTAAATTAACACCATATAACCTGAATCCGTGTTTTATACATTGATATGATGAGAGAGTATTGCATACCTTACTTCCAATGAATTTGGCCATCAATAAAAATGAATATATTTTCACCCCATTCCGCAAGTTTCTCTCGTATTTTCACTTTATAAATAATGAAAAGACTTTTATTGCACACGTTACAATGAAATATATAACTTATTAAGAATTATGACACTTTTGTCCAGGTAGGAAACATCTTTTTTATATTTACGCAAAATGAAGCTTATGATATAGAGTTTAAATGCATTTAAGTCCAAAACCAATAGGATCATTATAACTAAGTGTTTGTACCATAAGTAAAAATGCCACATAATGGCCCAAATTGGTACTTGAATCATCTTTTGGCCCTCATCCAAGCCCACTAACTTAACCGAAGCATTCCTTAGTATTACAATGACCGGCCAATGGTCAAAGTCAACACTCGGTCAATAGTCAAAGTCAACCGTTGTCAAATCAAAACGGGTTGCCGTCGCACCTCTGCCAATTTTCGGTCTTTTTTGCGCAACCAATTTCCATCCAGTACTTTTCCCACCCATGTTTCAACCAAGGCCGCCGAGGATGCGATTCGACCATGTTGCCAGATGCGCTATCAGCCGGCCTCCATCCATACTGCCAGCCCATTATGTCTGTCAATCATCAATCCAGTTTGCCAGCATGCAAAATTTAACATGGAGGCATGAATGAGCAGTTTCATGCAGAATTTAACATGGACGCATGAATGAGCAGTTTCATGCAGAATTTAACATGGAGGCATGAATGAGCAATTTCATGCAGAATTAAATAGGGAGGCATGAATGAGCAGTTAATGCCATTTAAGTTTATATTGAAATTAGGTATTCAACTGTATAAATAGGGAGGAGTATAAATCATTAGAGGGGGAGGAAGAAGAGAGAAAAAATAGACAATAATTCTATTATCAATTAAACACCACTCCCCAAGGGGATTCACCCGTGGATGTAGGCAAACCATGCCGAACCACGTAAAACATGTGTCTCTTTTATTTGTTCTTCAATTCGTCTGCGACCCTAAATACACACCTCAATCGTGTTTCGTGCCCAAAAGTAATTTTGGGTACAAACACTAAGTCAAAAGAAATTTACGATGCTATATTTAAGTTTGATCACTATATTTGTATGCAAAATGAAGCATGACACTTCAGTCTTTATCATGCTAAACCAAAGAGTATTGTGGAGATTAATTTTCGATGCATGTTTGAATTTTACAATGGTTAGAAAAACTTAAATATATAGTTTCTTGGAGATGTGTTAAATGACTAATGTTGTGTGTTCTTCCAGGATTGTGCATTTCTAGAGACAGGGATTGTGAAAAAGCGGGGGTCTGACAACCACACCCAATATTTCGCTTAGCAATCTGTATGGACAAACTCCAATATACTTTCTAGAGAATCAACTAGACAATCAGACTCAATCTAGATAAAAAGTATATCAACGAGTTTATATCTCAATCTCTCGATTTGATCTTTACTCAAGCAAATAGAAATCTGCGAATCTTTATCAAAGAGAGATAACTTGGATGGTACCAAATACCAATATCCAAGTGTTAATCAATTTAAATCAACAACCAAAAGGTCGGATATTCTAATTGATTGAACAACGCACAACCTGTGATATTTAAATTATATAAACAAATATAATGCGGAATAGAAATAACACAGACACCAGAATTTTGTTAACGAGGAAACCGCAAATGCAGAAAAACTCCGAGACCTAGTTCAAATTGAACACACATTGTATTAAGCTGCTACGGACTCTAGCCTACTCCAAATTAACTTCGGTCTGGACTGTAGTTGAACCCCAATCAATCTCACACTGATCCAAGGTACAATTATGCTCCTACGCCTCTGATCCCAGCAGGATACTACGTACTTGATTCCCTTAGCTGATCTCACCCACAATTAAGAGTTGCTACGACCCAGAGTCGAGGACTTTAATGAACAAATTTGTATCACACAGAAAGGTCTATAGTAATACATAAATCCGTCTCCCACGAATAAACCTATGAGTTTTGTTCCGTCTTTTGATAAATCAAGGTGAACAGGAACCAATCAATAACCCAGACTTACTTTTCCGAAGAACAACCTAGTATTATTGATCACCTCATAATATTCTTAATCGACGCAGCGAAAAAAGATGAGACGAAGTGTTTGTGATTTCTTTTCTTGCCTATCGAAGATATAAATCTCAAGCCAATTATTTCAATTGTACTTGTACGATAGAAACAACAAGATCAGATCACTCAACTACAAGAAAAGTAGTATCGGCCTGGCTTCACAATCCCGATGAAGTTTTTAAGTCGTTAACCTGGTTTTAGAAGAAGAAAACCAAAGGTTAAAGGAGAATCGACTCTAGCTTAGCAAACTAGTATCACACGTAAAGTGTGGGGGATTAGGTTTCGAGTTGCTAGAGTTCTCCCTTATATAGTCTTTCAAATCAGGGTTTGCAATCAATGTTAGCTTAGTAACAAAGCATTCAATATTCACCGTTAGATGAAAACCTGATTAGATTCAAGCTAATATTTCTCAACTGTTGGATCGAAAACTTAGCTTGTTATACACAAACGAAATGTTCAATTTTGGGTTTATGAACTGCACTCCAAACATTAACATTTGTTGGTTCAACAATAGTCAACCAAATGGTTAGCCATATGAACACTCTCATATCAACCATATTCTTCTTCACCATAACTATTTCAAATGACTCAAGTGAACTAGTTAGAGAGTTGTTCAATTGCTTAGATCTTATGTAACTACACAAGACACAATCGAAGCAACAACGGTTTGATTCACTCGAATCGGTTCATGAACTTTATAGCCACGTTTTGCAAAAGCATTCCTTAGTTTATATAAATATTAGTTCAAGAACAACCGATTTTAGATATAACCTACTCAAGTTCGCGGACTGGGTTCGAGGACTTAAGCTCATGGAAGGAGTACACAAACTCCAGTAAAAATTCTCGGGTGAGAACTTCCGCCAGTCCGCGGACTTGGCTTGCGCCACTTCCATTTCTCTTGATCAACAAAGTTCGCAAAATTTGGTTCAAGGAATAAGGACTTATACATATATGTGTTTCCAAAACAATGCTTATATCCTACCAATGGTTATGTAATCTAAACTCTCATTTCAATCATTGAAACATTCTCAAAGAACGTTATATAGTCGTTATTCACATACCATTTTTCGTCAGAGCAATTTCCAAAGTGATTGAAACATATCATGACTTTCGTCACTAGGTAAAGATGAATTCGGTTAAAGCGAAAGCTTACCAACACATATTTCGAGAAATAGATAGGCGAGTTAAACTCGGCTCGAAATAACAAATGTGTATAATGAAATTCTATACGTCTAAACGATTTTTGTCTCAAGAGTAGGAGATAGAGTAAATAGACTTTTGAGTGACAAATAAGTTCAAGTCTCCACATACCTTTTAGTCGATGAAGTTCCACCGGTTCCTCGAGTAGTCCTTCGTCTTGTATGATGATTTCCATGGAGTTCTTGAGCTCAACTACACTTTATATCCTAGTTCGAGACCTTTAGATACATAGGCTAGAAATCAAGACTTATAGTTTTGATCATTTACATTGACAAACATGCTTGAGATAGCAACGCATGCGAGTTCGACCGAGCAATGCTCTAACAGATTGAAGTTAGGCGACAATAAGCTTTTCATAAAGAAGCAAGTGTTAACATTATCATTCCCATAAATTGGTGTCAAGCTTCCAGAAATTAGAGTTCCCGGATTATACAGGGATTCCATACCAATATATATATATACTTGACCAGTTTTCAAGGTTAGGTTATCATATTTGTGTTACATCACACAGAACAACTTAGGCTTTTTTTCTCACTTTGTTTTCTTAAAGACCACAGACTGGACAAGAAGCTTCAATATATTTTCCAGGTCATGAAACAAAATGACACTCAGAATTGCGTGTCTTAGATATGTTTTCGTATGTGCACTCCAAAAAAATGTTGTATATAAGGATGTTTCTCTGTCTTATAAAATACATTGTGTAAATAGATATTATGAGTTGAAATTTAATAAATAAAAGAGTTCGATTTTTTTTTTTGAATAGAATGGCAGGCGCATCTCGTGTGTGTATAGACTATATATACATCCGTTTGATTTCAATTTCAACTGGGTATCTAAATATGAGAATTTTCAAAAAAGAAAAGAAAAATTTGTATATCCATTTGAGCTTAGTTTCTAAATATACCATCTCATATGCAGCAGTCTAGGGTTTTATTAATTTGAATGGGGTTTTACAATTGATTTATGGGTTTGGGGTTTTGGGTGCTAAAACCTAGCTTTCAATTTCTTATAATTGGTTTATACGAAACATATTGTTAATCAAAAGATCATATTTATTTTATTATAAGCCCATTTTTTTTCTTTTGATTTATTACACCTGATTTAAAAAATTACTAAATAGTACGGTTCGATAAAAAAGTGCATCCAAATACTAATAAAGATCTTGCAAATCATCATCATCATCATCTCTTGTTTCAAGCTTATATTTGCAGAATCCAAGACCATTTTGGTAGTGCCCTTCAAAAAAAGACCGTAAAATCCCTTAACTTGCATGTCCTAACATGTTTTCCACTATGATCACGCTTCACACCTCCATGCTTATCATATACAACACCTTCTTTAACATTTTTTTTCCTTTTTTACCAATAAAGTATTTTGACAGATCGTCTGCAACGTAATTTTCTCCTCTTGGGGAGTAGTCCAATTCCACAAATTTATTTGGGTAATGGGACGTGAAATTCTCCAAAATGTAGATTTTGATTTCTAAAACAAGACGATTCACTAATGAAGTATACATAGTTGAGTCACATAAAATATTTTCTAATGGAATACAATGATTCCAGCGACCATGCTCCCAAGGGGAAACATGGATTTTGGATATCTAGGATCATCTACATTCAACTTGATGTCGACGCCGACGCCTATGCCGATACCTTGGTCAGGTTCTATGCTTTAATTTGGGTATTTATCCTAGGTTCATTACCATCAACCATTAAATATAATGCAACATGGATCTTCATCATCTCATGAGCATCAACAACTATTCACCACCATGAACTCATTTCATATGTCCTCTAGATCAACTTTATGTCAGATGAATTACCCGTCTGAAGAGTCTTTTGGCATTCAAGATCAAGTAAAAAAGTACAAACCACAATGATTTTAACTAACTTTATGCATTAATACTTAACTTATGAAATGTGTATCATGTGTTAAACAAATTAATAAGAACAATAGGTTTTTTATTCATGAATACACATAGTACCAACATAGAAGCATTGAGGAGTCCCATAAGCAATGGTTTATGACCTTTTTATTTTTGTGTGTGACAGCCTACCGCATACACAAATTGGGCTGCACTATGCCCAATTTCGTTTTTGCTCTTCGCAAGTGGTGTGTATGTTTGTTTTCTAGTATAGGCTTCTTTCTATAGATGGATTGTTTTTTATAATTCTATACCTTCAAATATTTTCTTTAATAAATCATTCACATTAACCACAAAAAAATAACCAGAAATTAAGAAAACACAAAGATAATAAAGATGATCCACCATCTAAGCCTATCTACAACAGGAAGGATGTTATAAGTTTTCTAGGCGATTAACAAATTTCAGCAAAACAAGTAGCTCCCCAAAACAACTTAACATATTATCAATGATAAATGAAAACCAACTAAAGTGGATACATCTTCTTATTTATATATCTTCAGAAAGAGGATAATTTTTATTACTTAGATAGAGAAGATCATACCAATAAGCACCTCATTTATTACTCGTTTATAAAAATTTAGAAGTTGGATTTGTATCTAACAGTTGGGTTTGGTTCCTATGGTAACAATACGGCCCGAATCCATTGACATTGCTAGTCTAGAAAACTATTTGATATTGCTTCCTAAACTCTAAAAAATAATAGGGATTTGAAGAACTAAAGGTGAGTTAACTTTGGTTGCAGCACCATCATACATATATAATATTTTTTCAGGGAAGGACAAGTCATTATGCATGCAATATGAACATCCGAAGGCCTAAAAGAAACTCATGGACATGTGAACTTTGAAAAGGAAAGTTCATATTATTTCGTTTACAACTTTCAAACATGATCACCAAAAAAATTACCAAAATATTAAGGAAAGTTAGAAACCTTTAGGAATCCTAGTTCCAACTAGCAGATTAACATATCTAGAATTTTTCCGAGTAAGTATGTTAGAGCATCGCTCGGTCAAACTCGCAGGTTTGGACATGTCAATCTTGTTGTCAATTTTAGTTGATCAAAACTAAGTCTTGATTTGTAGTCTACTAAAGTCAGTCTCGGGGGAGGATTAAAGCATGGTAGTTGAGTATCAGAAATCACCAATTGACCTTGAATAATTAAAGACTAAAGACGTCGTCAACAAAAACTTCATCAACAAAGGTATGTGAAGACTGACTATATATTATATACCATTCTATCTATTGGTACATGTCGTATGAGTTTAGTATTATGATGAGCATTGCAAAGAAGAATTCAAGTTATGAGGAGTAGTTAAGTTAGTTCGTAAAGTTCACAAATTGTTTCACCACTTGACGAATTTGAACTTGTAAACATATAGACTTGATTTTTAATTTCTCAATTAACTCGCGTACACGAACTGAACTGGTCAGTTTACGAACTAGTTGATCTTGAGAAAGTACTAGATATTATTTATTTCAGCATAAACGAATTGATTGCTCAGTTCGCAGACTAGTCGATGTTTCCTCTACACTTTTTATTTTCAAGTACACAAACTGTTTTGCACAATTTGTGAACTTGTCAATATAAAAACTCCAAAAGTTACGAGACGCCTTTTTTAGTTCATCAACTGTTTTTGACAGTGTACGAACTGATTTGGTCTTGTGAAAAATTAAGTTTGTCAGTTTCTGAACAACTTAATTGTGGCTCTCTGGCAAACCATATCGTGCACTCTGGTTGCATACATATTATTTGTAATTCAAAGCAAACTACTCACATCCTTTCATGCACAATCTATACAGAGAAGTTTCGCTTACTTGGCAGTTCTATACAAGGAAATAGTTCACCAACTTATCTTTGTTCATCATTATAAATAGAGGACTCCCTGTACACTAGAAATTTCATCATAGCACTTCCGTTTCCTAGTTGCAGACTAGATCTTCATCCTCTAAAAACCTAGTTTTTCTTTGAGAAACATAATTAGGTTACGACTTGAAATACTTCACTAAGGGATTCGTGAAGCCAGGTCACAGACTATCTTTTACCTGATAGTCCTTGTTATCCAAATTTTATTCTTATTGATCTTCTAAGTTTCCGAAACTTTAGATTAGGAACTTGATTGATAGAATAAAAAGTTCTCTTCGTTTAAGACTTTGTAATTTGACAAGATAGATATCTAAATCACTTCAGGTTTGATTTGATTAGAATGTTCTTGTGAGGTAGAATTGATTAGGCATCTCTATAATTTTTGAAGAGAAAATTTCAACATAATCTTTAAGTTTGCTTGATATATTTTTTGAAGATCCCTCATATATAGCATATAGATTTCCATATTTTGATTGAATATTTTTCTGAAGAAAAATAAATAGGATTTTTATTAGAGGCTGAATAGTCATAAAAGTCTTCACTTAGGTTAAAGCAACTCCTAGGCCTGTAAAGGATGTCAACTAGGGGAATCGAGTTACGTAGGGTCTTGCGAGATCCAAGAGACGTAAAGGAACGCAACGGAAGTTGAGTTGCTCATAAATTCGATCCAGTCTCATCTACATCCCAGTCTTAAGACCGATAGTAGGCTAGTGTCAGTAGCGACTTGATACAGTGTGGTGCTCAAGTTATGGACTATCTCCCAGGATTTTTCTGCTTGGCAGTTTTCCTCGTTTACAAAATTTTCGGTGTCTTATGTTCTTTCTTTTCTATATTATATTGTTATCTTTATAATTGTAAAATTACAAGTATACGTTAAAATAACCTAGACAATTTTTAAGCCTAAAAGATTACACACAACCTAAAAGATTTATTCTTGAGAATTCGTATCTTGAAAGAAATATTACATACTTGTTCTTGTAGGAATTCGGTTCGTGTTACGGTTCAGGTACATACTAGGTTATTACTTGGATATTGATTTCTAAGATCTTCCAAGTTAAACTTGTCTCTATTATCAGGTATCATATTTTTACTGTCGATCTTGTACATACTAGAATGACTGTGACAAGTTTGTCCATACAGGTTTCATTAAAATTCGGTGGTGTACTTGGTACTCCCTCTTTTTAAAAGTACATAAACTATACACATGCATATAAATATGTATGTTACTGCTCCAAAAATATCATAAAATATTTCATTAAGCCTCGTTCTACTATTCCCCAGTTCACAACATCAAGAAAGCTACTGTCTTTGACTCCTTCTCTCCCCCTCTATCTTTCAAAGCCATGCATAGTTCGGTTATGAGCAAAAAAACTGGTCTCCCTCAAGGAAAAGCAGAGCGGGAAAAGTTACAACAAGTATGATCTTTTGATTTAGATAGAAGATGTTAATAATAACGTTATACAAAAAAAAAATGTATGTCGAACTATGTAGGGAAAGCCCACGGAAAATTTGTGGATGCTATCAATTATTTATACCATTCTCTCACCTTTATTTCTCTCCTCTAATAAGGCGATTCCTGGAAGAGGAAAAACAAATTTCCGGCGACCTCGTTACTGCTCTGATCCGCTTAGATCTTCATAGATCTAAGTAGATCTGAGCAGTATTAGCATTAATCTTAAAGTTCTAGGTAGATTAGTTTGTTTTTGAGCTTTTTATTTTCTAGGGTTTCTCTTTTTTTCTGTGTTTTTCTTCATGCCATTAAGGTATGGTCTCTGTGCTTTCATGGCACTTTTATCTGCGTCGTATGGCGTTTCTCTATGGATTTTATAGCCTTCTATTGATTGGTTACATGGTTTTGAAGTACTCGGCGAAAGGTTCCGGTCACCTGATTTTCAGTCTCTCATTCAAGATTGTGAGCAAACAACTCCTTTCATGGAGAATCTCTTTCTCAAGAAGAATATCAAACAAAATGGAAGGATTCTAATCCAAAGTCCATTCTCTTCCGATTGTATCAGATCTATCTTAATACTTGTAATAGGTCGTTTCAGATCCCGACTCTTTTCTCGTCGGAGTTATTGGTTTTGTACTCTTTACTGTATTAGGTACTCTATGTTCTTGAATATTGATGTACTCACTTGCTTTGTAACCCATTGATTGCTATTAATGAAATAGGGTTTTCTATCAAAAAATAAAAAATAAAAAATTATTTACTATCGCCAAAATTTCAGTCGCTCTTTCTAGAAAAACGTGTCAATCACGATGATGAACTCGGATATCTAATCTATGTATATAGCTGATTTAAGTATGAAATACCATTAGGTCCTAGGAATAATATATTAGAGAGAGTCTAGTCCATTTGACCCAGTCAAATGTCTGTTTGATCCTATTTGGTAATATAAATTATAGTTTGGTCCTAAAAATTATTGATTGGTCCTAGGCTGATGTCATGGATGATGTAAATGTCACCTTGTAGTGGAAGAAATACCCTTTTGGATAAGGACCATATATATAGTCAAAAGGTAAGAGAGAAAAATTATTTCTCGATCTACTTTCTCTCTCCTCTAGATTTTTCTCCTTTTCTCTCCCCGCTCCAACGATTTCTGTGGTTTTCTTTTTTTTCTCGCCGCAATTATGATGAAGACGAGAAGAATAACGAACCGATGTTGTTTGTTGATTTACAAAGTTCATTCTCTTGATGATGTTCTTGATTACGATCTTGATTTTGAGGAATTATTTCGCTTTTGTTTGATTACGATCTTGTTTTTGAATGTTTTTTGTCTCGCCATTGATGATGATGATGAAGAAGAAGAAGAAGATGAAGATCTCGTCACTTACATTCTCGCGATGAAGACGATGAAGTTCATCAAAAAAACGACCAAAATCTCTTTGCTCTTTCTTTGTTGACGATGAAGAAGATGAAGATCATTGTTTGTTGTTCCGCGACGATGAAGACTGACGATGAACCTGATCTATTTGATGATGACGACGACGATCCGTTTGAAGACGACGACGACAATGAAGATGAACCCGATTTGTTTTGATGAAGACGATGGAAGATGATGTTTGCTGCTGGTGTTTTTGAAGACGACGATGTTGCTGCTGTTGAAGACGTCGAAGAAGATGAAGATGATGTTGATGATGTTTTTATATGGACTTCATTCCTTAAATGAAGATGTTTTTATATGGACATCATTCTTAAATGAAGTCCTGCTTTTTTTTTAATGTTTTTATATGGATTTCATTTCTGGAATGAAGTCTGTTTTTTTAGGTTTTTATATGGACTTCATTTCTGGAATGAAGTCGGTTTTTTAGGTTTTAAATGGACTTCATTTCTGGAATGAAGTCTGTTTTTCTTTAGGTTTTTATATGGACTTCATTTCTGGAATGAAGTACTACAAGAAAATAAGTAACAATTAACACGGAAAGGTATTTTTGTCAGTCTAATATTTTTAAATAATTATGGACCAAACAGTAAAGGCGTTTGACCAAAGGACCAAACAGACATGGGCCCACGTAAAAAAGGACCAAACGATATTTTTTCCCAGATTTAAATGGATGAAAATCAAAATAGTATAATTAAGGTGAAAACTACTAGAAACCCCTTACTATATGGGTTCAATGTATAGAAGCCCCACTAAATGGATCCTACACTATCAACTCCATACTTTCATAAAATGATATTACTAGGCCCTGAAAATCAAATTATCTTTAGATCGACCCATAATTAATTATTCTTGAATTTTAATAATGACAACAATACCCTTTAGTATTTATACAAGAGAAATATATCGAAGATATTTCATTTCTTCATTCTATTTCTCTCTCTTCTCCATCTCTTTCTCTCGACTTTAGCATTTCGGATCTATGAAGATGAAGAAGACGAATCGATCCGGTAGTTTTTGCAGCTCGTCATCGATAATCTTCAAATATGAGATGCAGAGACGATGAAAATTGTCATCAACAAGTAGATCCAAGATTCAGCTCGTCATCGGATAATCGGAAGATTCAAATCGATCTTTTGAGATTTTTATAAACATTTAGGAAGATCAAATCAACAAATACTGGGTATGATTCTAAATATAAGCTAATTGATTGATTTTAACCGAATAAATATCATACATTTTCATATATTTCAAAACCGATATCTTCGTTTTTCTTTTCTTTGTTTGGTTTTCACTTGGATCGAAGAACAAAAACAACATAACTTCTTTGAAACAAGCGATTTTCAAAAATCTAGGTATGATTTTCTTCTTGTTGTTTCCGTTGTTTCAAAGAAGTTATTTTTTTGGATTTTAATGTATTTTAGTGTATTAATAGATTAGTTTTTTATGATTAGGATGTTGATTTGGAAGAAAATAAGGCTCGAGATTAAAAACGTTGTGAGATTTATGGAGGATATATTGAAGTTTGATTTAAGACGGGGATGATAGGTATAATTACTTACTTTTCTTTTTAATTTTAGTTTATTTTTTCAATTAAGTTTGTTGTATGTTAAGGACGTGGATCTTTTTTGTTTTTGGTTTGATGTTCGAGACTAATGAAGAAGTTGTTATTAAGCTAGTAATGGTGATGAACTAGTGGATGTGTAACCTGCTAGTTACACATCTGGGATATAAAGTTTATGTTCCATATATTGTAGGTTCTTATGAAAAGGTATGTCATGCATATTGGAATGAACTAGCATATGGATGTCTAAGTGCTAGTTATTTGAACTAGCAGGATGTGTAATCACTAGTTATGAAAAGGTATATCATGCATATATGTTGGCATATGGATGTCTAAGCGCTAGTTATATGAACTAGCGGGAGGATGTAACTTCTAGTTACACATCTGGGATATAAAGTTCTATATATTGTGTGTTCTTATGAAAAGGTATATCATGCATATTGGAATGACTAAATAACATTGGTTGGAAGTTGATTTATGGCCAGCTTGTTCTCATTAAAAAAGGACCATCATTCGGTTTGGATGATGAACTAGTATTTATATGGATGTGTAACTAGTAGTTACACAAGCTATATGGATGTGTAACTAGCGATTACACATCCTGGGATATAAAGTTTATATTCTATATATTCAGGTTCTTATGAAAAGGTATATCATGCATATTGAAATGACTAGACAACATTGGTTGGCGGTTGCTTTATGGACAACTTGTTCTTGGTAAAGGATCATCATTAGGTTTGGATGATGATCTAGATAAAAATAAGTAAAGCGGTCACTTCTTTATCCCAAAACTCTCTCCCTCAACTCTTCCTTGAAAAGGGAAAAAACTATTCAATGCGCTCAAATTCTTTTTGAAGTTTTATTCACTTTTAGTTTTTGATTTTCATTTATACATGATGATTATTACATGAAATGGTGGTAGGAATTTATGTTGTTGTTTTAGGTTCGATTTGTTGTTTTTACATTTCAATTTGATTTTACAAGGTTGATTAATGGTGGTGGTGATAATTTTGATGGGAGTTTAAATAGTAAGTGTATAAAATTCAAGGAGAATATTAGAAGAAAGAGGATGAACCATGTTTAGTTTTTGTTTAAGTGCTGGTGAGCAATTACAATGAATTTGATTAATATTTCATTGTGATTGAGTTTCTCAAAGAATGTGATTGCTATGTCAGTTTAGGTGATTATGTATCCATTTTATGTTAATTGTTGGCTTACACTCTCGGTTTTGTGTGGGTCAAAGGGACAAGCATACGTATGTGTAACTATAGGTTACACAAGTTTTTTTTTTTTTGAAGCATAGTTTACACAAGTTAATTGTTGGCTTACGCTATTGGTTGCGGATGTGTAACTCACCAGGTTACACAAGTCCTTTGTGTTTCTAACTGCAAGTTACACAAGCATACACATGTGTAACTATAGGTTACACAAGTTCTTTGTGTTTCTAACTTGTGTTACACAAGCCATATTGATGTGTAACCTGCAGGTTACACAAGCATATGCATGTGTAACTACAGGTTACACAAGTCCTTTGTGTTTCTAACTGCCGGTTACACAATCCATATGCACGTATACCTACTAAGAATCTGTAAGCATTATTTACACAATATAAATATATGTGTAACTTTTATTTACACATACTGACCGAATGTGTATTTTTACGAAACATTTAAATCACTCTAGAGACGATAGTAGGAATCTCTTTGTTCGACTATTTACTTGAAAATATTGCATTCTTTCCATTAATTTTGCATTCTTTTCATTCTGGTTCGATTTTAGTTTGCTTATCTTGAGTCTTGGCCTACAAATATGTTGTTTGATTAAAGAATTTGTGGTGGTGTTGATGGTGGAGGTGCAGTGCGAGGTTTTGGAAGAGGATAAAGAGGAAGTGGTGGTAGTGCATCGGGTTTGGAGGATAATTCGGATTTGGAGTTAGTGGTAGTGTTTTGGTATGAAGCGAGAGGTTTTCTATGGATGCTTTGGACAATGTAAGTATAGTCAATTTTTTGTTTAACTTCCATTAAACTATGAACTGATCATTGCATAAAGTTTAAATTTTAAGCTTGTGAATATAAGGAAGGTTTTTGGTTTTGGTTTCAAATGATTTTGGTAGATTTTGTATGAACATGTATGAACAATAGTAAGACACTAGCTTACCAATAGAACCAAGAACATTTATCAAAGCTTTGGGATATTCTTGCGGTTTATTGCAGGATAGATAAGGATGTTTTCTAATGTCCGGTGAGAAGTGATGATTCTTAGCTTTTTTTAGTTGAAAATGTGTGCTTTATATGGATGTGTAACTAAGAGTTACACAAAGTCAGTGCATCCTCAGAACTCTCAATTACACATACTATATGCATGTGTAACTCCTATTTACACATGTTAAAATGAACAAACTTGCAAGTTGCAACCAAAAAATTCCACATGCTAGGTATCCAAGTCATATGCATGTGTAATCGCCAATTACACATGATAGATGCATGTGTAACTCAAGTTACACATGCTAAGATGGGTTATCATGTGTCTTTTTCACGTGATCTTTGTTCTATAATTTTGCCTTACAATTCTCTATAATATTATTTTCTTTTGCTTTTTATTCATCCAACCTAATCCATGGATGTTTATTTCGTTCTGCAGATATGCAAGCATTTTGGAAATAGGAAGACAAGAAAGAAAGGCAAAACTTCTAGTATAGGTTTCAGGTGGCTTATTTCTAGTGTTTTAACTCATTTATTGTGTTCGGTAACAACCGATTACTATAGCTGGTAAATGAGTTATTATTGTAAATTAATATTAATGCGATAGATGTATTTTTGTATATTTTTTTTCGTTGTGTAATCATTGACTACACATGCCATATGCATGTGTAACTTGTGGATACACTTGTCATATGTATGTGTAACTTCTTCTTACGCATGTCATATGGATGTGTAACTTTAAGTTACACACTATTTAATACACAACATGAATGTAATTTTTATACATGTGTAACTTCAGGTTACACTTGCAATATCAATGTGGCCGGAGGTGGTGGTGAGCGGTGGTCGGTCGACGGTGGTGGTTATCGGCGGCGGTGGTTGGCGGTGGTGGTTGGTGGTGGTCGATGGCGGTTGTGGTCGGAGGTGGTTGCCGGCAGTGGTTGGTGGTGGCTATGGTGGTGGTCGGAGGTGGTTTCCAGCCGTGTGGTGGTCGGAGGTGGTTGCCGCGGTGGTGGTCGAAGGTGGTTTTCGGCGGCGGTGGCCTGAGGTGGTTGCGACGGTTGTGGTCGGAGGTGGTCGGAGGTGGTTGGCGGTATTGTGGGGTGGTCGGAGGTGGTTGGCGGTGGTTGGAACATCATCACATAATATTTTAATAATTTGGGGCCTAAATTTAAATTTTATTTAATTATGGGCTTGACCATATGCATAAGGGTATCAAGGTCTTTTAATAATTTGGGGCCTAGATTTAAACTTCTTTTAATTAAGGGTCTCACATTATGGGTTATCCATGGGTTGGGCCTTAGCCTAATTTTCCCATAATTAAGACTTTGATCACCGCATGCGGATCCTTTTTGGCTGATGCTCCATAATCCAGCTATAAGACATTTTGTTTTTCCGGATTTAAGCTGCCGCCAACAACAAGTCATTATTATGTATGTAACAAATCCTAAAAAGCCTAAAATAAAATTTATGAATAGATGAACTCCGAAAAGCTTATGATATATGTACTTTCAATAACAGTGTATCTGTAACTTCTTCTGTCGACATTAATCCTACAAATTCAGCCATTGGAAGAGCAACTCAACATGAGTCTGTCTCTAAAGAGCTTGAATTCGCAGATTAATGTTTTGACCCAGTAATATATTTCTTATTTTCAAAAAAAAAAGAAAAGCAAAGTTTATATTGCAGTCAGTGTCAAACAAAACAAAAGAAAAAGAAATTTAAGCACATTGTTCATATTTTCAGTACTTCTTTTACAACTTTCAGAATGACGATCGTAGTGTGTATGCAACTGTATCCTTACAAATGTATACAATAGAAAACTATGATAATGTCGTCAGACTGCACTGAAACCATAGGGTTGGTCTTTGTATGCCTTTATACAATTATACTTGAATACATTGAACTGCTCAAATCCATACCTTACCATCTCTTTAGTGCTGGTTATGACAATATCACAATTGTTGTTGCTGTTGTTACAATTAGTTGGAAATAAAAAGTCTTTTGCGATTACTTGGGTCCACTTGTCTTCGAAGGACCAGCTCTTTCCACCATAACATTGTAAAGTTGTTTCCCATTCTGTATGTGTTCCCAAGAGAGTGAAAATTGATATTACAATGCTAGAAAAAGATTCATAAACTTGTGCTCATGTGACCAGTAGATAAATTTTGGAATTGTAAAGAAAAGGAAATATGAGGCTTGTGCAATTTCCATTAAACTACTAAATCACTTACGAATATCACAGGAAAGAAATGAATTTGTCCTTCAGGCTTTGTCTGGGTCTCCTTGAAGTACACCAAGATGGGAAAGTTTGGCCACCACAGCTCCCAATTAACAAATGATGAGTATCTGCAGTAAAAAGAAAAAGCGGAAAAATATAAACCGGGAATGGTGCTTCTTTATACTTTGATTAAATGAGAGCATACTTACTTCCAACGGTTTTTGCCACCAACAAAGGCGTTTTCACCTGATTCCTCAAGTTGCTCTCCTATTTTCACCTCCTAAATCATCAACAAACTCGCACACGTTACTCTAGATATGAAACTTCTGAATATGTTTCACAAGCAAGGATTGAAAGTACGAAATTTTTTCTCGAGGAAAAAACTATTTTTTATTTTAGCTAAAGATGAAGCTTACAATGTGGAGTCAAAATGCATTTAAGTCCCGAACCAATTGAACTATTATAAAAAACGAATGCTTCTAACCTAGTCGAATGCACTATCCATGTTTAATTTCTTTTCAAAATGCCAAAAAGAAATCAACACCATTTTGGGGATGCAAGAGAACAAACCAGTGCTTCGTCATCGAATACAAATTTCACCCGAGTTGACTGAGAAAGAAATGGATAAGCTGATTAGTAAGTTAAGCAAAGGTATAGAAAACAAACATGTAATAACTTAAATAGTACATATATCCTTCTTCCGCTTACTCCTGTTAAGCAGCAATAACGAAAACTTCACCAAAATCTTAAGCATGTTCAGTATATACCAATCTGATGTAGCTGGAACCTCAGAAACACTCAGATTTTTATTCATAAATGGTACTAGCAACGTAAGCAACAAGAAGTCCCATTTGCCGACCCCATAACCTTAAATTTTTGTTAAGAAATTCCTAACCCTCTTAATGAACCTAAGTGGGAAGTTGGTATCTTACCACATACACAATTGGGGTTGTAGCTGTACTATGTTTTGATTATCTTTTGCTCTTCGCAATAACTTGGTTGCCTTTTGCAGTTCTTTATGTCAGATTTTTTTCTTTAAACAAATCATTCTCATTAACCGAAAAACAGAAATTTAGAAAACAGAAATGTAAATTACCTGGACTAGTAACAACAATCCAATGAGACCAACAGGTACAGCCCCAAATAGATTATCAGTATATGCTAATCCACCGGCTAAGCCTGCAGATTTCAACGGGAAGAATATAATGGCGATCTAACAAATTTCAACAATTAACTTCCCCAAAACAAGTAAACCTATATTAACAACAAATTCAAGTCTAGCTAAGTTCCAGCAGCTCCACAACAATGAATAGAAAGGGCATCAAGTATGACAGAATTGGATCTAAAATGCGAGTAAAGATTAATACTATACTCACCAAGAAACGCAACTGGTAATCGGTAATCTGGGTCGGGAATCACAGTTTCTCTTTTCACAACACTAGCCTTTTTTCTTCCCATCCCAAACTGGCAATAACCAACCATGAAGTAAATGTTAAAATACTCATTCTAACTGCACCAAGGACTAGAAAATGAAGATAATGTAAGTGTAGAAATTGAGAGTTTGAAGTCCTACTAACCATTGATTTGACAACAAATCTGCCATGAGATTTGGAAATAACCCCATTTTTGTTTCTCAAGAACAAACTCTGAGCAGTATCCATTAATCTACATTTTCTTGTTTCTCCATCTAAGAATCGACAAAATGTCACTCTAATAAACGATTATCAGTCAATTAAAGCTTTAAATTTTCAGTATAGTGTAAAAAAATGCTTACTTGGAGATAGGAGAAGATGAGAAGCTGATAAGAAACTTGTCGCCATTTTTTTCTTCCAAATTTTTTGTGTGGCTCAGTCGAGGTTCCTTCTAGGACATGACTATTGATGGTGTTTTACTATAATACCCTTATTTGATTCGAGAAGATAAGGGTTGTTACGGTAAATAAGTGGTTAAATTTGTCTGAATATTCGGAGATTCCCTTATCTGTTTGGTTCTTTCTTCTTCCCACCACTAAACAGAGTGATAGACTGACTCTGTTTTTGCATTTACTCACTTCTAACCATTTTCAGAAGCTCAAATTTCTAATCAATTTTGAAAAATGGCGAATACCCTTTGTTTCTCACCAGTAAATGCCATCAAAGCTCAAAACAAACCAGGTATACAGCTCACTTTGTTTCTAATTTTCCTTAATTTCAAAAAAATAAATAATAAATCTAATTTTTATTTTGTTTTCTTGAAAATTTAATGGTGATTGTTTGATTTGAATTATGAATTTTAGGGTTCTTAATCAATAACCCAAATGCTCCTAAGGTGATTCGGGTAAACAGTGACATATTCAGGAGCTCTCGGACAGCTAAACCTCACTTAATTGTCGTTAAGGTTAGGGTTTATGTCTCTATCTGTTTTTGCTCACTGAATTTTGGTGCGAACATGTGCTTATGTATCCTCAGCTTACCAAAACTCTGACCAATTTTCCGGGGATTTATAATTTTTTTGCCGTGAAATTTGCAGGCCGATGCTAAGGCTGATGCTAATCCAAGTCCTTCAGCCATGAAAGTATCGAGCATAGTTTGTAAAAATTGTGAGGGAAATGGTAAGTGAGAATTTCCAATTGAATCTCGTATGAATGTTTTAGCTGTAATCTGTCACTTTGGAACTCATGATAGTTACCAGGAGTTTTACATTTTATACTTCAGAAGTATTCACTTAGATATGATTTCGGGTAGGGTAGTAGTAGTAAAGGAGCTTGAATATCTTATGGCTGGGTGAGAAGTTAGGAACTCCAACAAAATTTGATGCTCAATATCGGCGTTGCTTGTTCCACTTCTGTGTTACTGGGATTAGATTTAGACTAAGAGGGTTTGGGTAAGTTTACGTGTCGAAAATGTGCTTAAAGCTCGAGTCCTTGATGGAGAGTCAGTTTAAAGTGCTAATTACAATGCATGCGCTTATTGTGATTTTTGGAGATGGAATGATTGGGAGTTTCCGTTGGAGCTGGATGTTATTGCTTATTCAGCAGTGGTAATTGCTGTAACCCCGTTTCTCTCTAATTGCCAGGTGCCGTGGCTTGCTCGCAGTGCGAAGGTAATGGGGTGAACTCTGTCGACCATTTTGGCGGACGGTTCAAAGCTGGTAGTTTATGTTGGCTTTGCAGGTATGCTCATTTACTTTTTACGAGAATAATCTGTGGATTACCACTGTTTTATAACTTTTGTACCAGTTCTGGGAGAATTTGTGCTGTTAGTGTTCGTAAAGGAGCTAACTTATAGTTGGTGTGTGCAAACTTATTTGTTGGCAGAGGCAAAAAGGAGATGCTATGTGGGGACTGCAATGGAGCTGGATTTACAGGTGGTTTCATGAGCACCTTTGACGAATAGAAGCAGTAATATGGATCGAGTCTGAAGAATGAGTTGCAGGCTCGGAAAAAGGCTTAGTGTAAGGTCTGAAATAGGTTATGTAATCGATTTATCTGGAACTTCTGATACTTTAACGTTGTTAAGATTATTGATTTTTCCATAGTTTATATTGCAATACACCCCACAGCATGAGCATCAATCATTTACCTCAGTTAAAAACACTCGTAAGTAGCATATGCAGGAATCACCTTGGCATAGAGACATAAAAAAATGAACTAGATATAGAAATAGACACTGATTAAAGAAGACATGGAGATGCAGTGAGGTACACTACCATGAAAAACCTATGCTTATGGCTGATTCATGAAAGCACTCATCTGACGTTGGAGCAAACGAGTCGACTCGGCTTCTGGAAGAAACACGTGATACACATGTTTCTCATTTTCAGCTTCAATCAGCTCTACCTTCACACCTTTATTCTTCAGATAGTTTGCATACATAACCCCTCTCTCTTTCAAAAATCCAGACCAGCCACATAAACTACTACTCTGGGAAACTTGCTCCATTCAGCTTCTGACAGCTCTAGATTCTCAAAGTTACACGCATAATGATCACGATTTGATCCTTCTGGCAAGCTCAGTCGCCAGAACATGTCGTTCGACTTAACTTCTTCTTCTGCACCCTCACCCTCACCCTCAGCCATCTCTTTCTCTGTTCTCTTCTGGCTCCCGAAGTACGGGTGAATAGGTAACAATCCCAAGATCTTCACACAACATTCATTATCTTGTAATGCTCGTACGCCTACATGGTGAGTTATATTACCTCCTGCACTGTCTCCCGAGAGAAAAACTCGAGAAAGATCTGCGCTCTCCAGCCATGGATCAGAATCAGATTTCATGCTAAGCCATTTAAGTGAAGCAAAGCAATCTTCATAAGCTATTGGCAGTTTATTCTCTGGTGCAAGACGGTAATCGACTGAAAGAACAATACACCTGCATTCAACTGATAAATCACCTAAGAAATGGTGATAACCACACCAAGTTGTTGAACCAATACAGAACCCACCTCCATGGAAATAAACCAATACCGGAAGCTGCGCAGTAGAATCTTTGGTGTCTGGAAGGAAAATCCTTGCTGAAATCGGCTTTGACTGATCTATAATGACATCTTTTGATCTAAACCCATAGGTTAGCTCTGATGAAGCATCAACAATTGGGGGTGCAAATCGTTTTACCACTCCATCCGAAAAAACTTGCAGGTAGTTCGGAGATTCTGCAATTATTGACATGTTATGGTTTACCAATAAACTTGCAGGTACTTCTTAGAAAGGATATGCAAGAATGGCAGAGAACCCAGACGATATATATTGATAGGTATTACCAATAAACACTTATATTTAGGTTTCAATAACAGGTTGGTTGTTCATGTAAGAGTTACCTGCACGTTTGTGCAATAACAAATTCAGTCATGCATGACACAATGGGTTAAACTTGCAAGGGACTAGGTTATAATTAGGATTTGATAACAGATAAGCAGTAAGATGTTGGGTTGCGCATACTTCTTTCGTGTTGCCGATTTTATCATATTCAACACTGTCAAAAACAAAAGCGCAAATGCTGTTGGAATTTCTTCATTTTCTACTCCCAGTTTATCTTTACCATTGAAATGGAGCTTTGCAAGGGTTTCATGTTAACTGATCAAGTCATTTGTCTTAGCTCCATGCCTAACCAATTGCGACCAAGACATTTTACCAGTTGCCGCAGTATCTGAAATGGACAGCCCCTAAAATCTTTTGGACAGTCCCCCACCAGTAATCACATCACTGATCACTACTACAAGCATGTGAGTCATGTCCCATCCACCAACACTCATCTGTTAATAATAGCACACTTGTGGTTGTGATTGTGTAACGGTCGGATCCGCAATAATTTGGTGGGAAATGAACCAAAAACCCCTGACACTCATCTCATCTGTTAATAATGCAAGTGAGAGATGTCACGTTTGTATTCTTGATAATTAACGCATATTGCATATATGCTTCATCTGATTTGGGAAAAGAAAAAAATTTCTAACTCAACAGAACATAAAGCTCTCATTATAATATATATCCATGGCTACTTCTGAAACAAACAGAGATACTGACAGCAGTAACCACGACGGTGCAATTACTCTTGATTTTCCCAAGGGTAGTGGACGTCCTAGTTTAGGAAGTGATGTTATGTATCAATATCAAGGTTTCTGGAGCTTTGCTAAAGCAATTGAAGACGTAAAGAATGCGCAACAGAACTTCAAAGCTTCAGATACTGATGTAGTTATTTCCACACTGCCCAAATCAGGCACCCTTTGGTTGAAAGCACTTTCATTCACCATCGTCAACCGTTTCCGTTACCCTTGTTCTCCCGGTTCAAACAATTATCATCATCATCCAGTGCTTACCGTTTCACCTCATGATCTAGTTCCTTTCTTGACTGGCGTCCAACTCCGGCCGATGGTGATGCCACTATGCATGATTCTGCATGTAGACTTATAGGCACCCATGTCCCTTACCCTTCTTTGCCAGAATCAATTAAGACTAACACAAACTCCAAGATTGTATATATGTGCAGAAACCCACGAGACAACTTAATCTCTGCATGGCAGTTTGTGAACAAACGGAGAGCAGCATTACCACCAAGCATTGATAATCTTCCGCCATTGTCACTTGAAGAAGCATTTGAGTTGTTCTGCGATGGGATCTCAATATTCGGACCGTTTTGGGATCATGTGCTTGGGTACTGTTAACATATATCCTTATTTAAGGATAAATATTGTTTCCTAGTATATAGGATCTTTGCTTTATCACAACATATTTTTAGCTCTATATATTCATGAGCTGTGTAACCATAATTGATATGATTATCATAATAAAGAATTATCTTCTTCTCAATCTCATATTTGTGAAGATGGTATCTATGAGCTAGGGTTCTTGAATCATGGGTAGTGATTCAGAATTATACCAAAATAAATCTAAACAAAAAGGGCAGATGGAAAACAAATTTGTTCCTATTATCATTCAATCTGAAGGTGCAACATTCAAGAAAGGGATTGTTCTTGATGAAACAAACTATGACTTGTGGTCACAAATCATGGAGATGCATATTGCTGAAAAAGAAAAAAACTTCTTTTATTATGGGAAGAACAAGAAAACCTGCGAGGAAGATCCAAAATATGAAAAGTGGCACACGAGATAATCAAAAGGTCAAGAGATGGTTGTTGATGTCTATGTCACCCGAAATCATGAAGAGATATATTCGGTTACCTACCGCTAGAGAGATCCGGGGATGCATTATCTAAAGCCTTTTATGATGGAGATGATGAGATGCGGGTGTTTACTCTAAACCGACGAGCGTTTTCGGCAAATCAAAATGGCGAGCTCTCTCAACTTATTATGGAGAACTAATTGAAATCTTTGGAGAGTTGGATCATCGTGACAAGGTGGTTATGGAGAATCCTAATGATGTTGAAGCCTATCGAAAATCAATACAGCGCCTAAGGGTGCATATATTCCTTCTTTGGATTAGATGAAAGCTTTGAGCAGATCCGTGGTGAAATCTTGAGAAAGGATCCTATTCCTGAATTGGAATCATGTTATTCACTTGTTCGTCGTGAATCTGTTCGACGTACAACGATGACAAAAGAATCGGAAGAAGTTGAACCTTCTGCTATGGCAACTCGAAACCGGTACAATCAAAAGGGGTCTTTTCATAGATACTCAAAGATCGAGGTGGACAAGTCATCACTTAAGTGTACACATTGTAATCAACGGACATACAACTGACATGTGTTTCGAGTTGGTTGGATATCAGTTGGTGGGATCAACATATGGAGAGGAAGAAGGAGACAAAGAAGAATTGCGGTGCTCCAATGGCTTCAACAAAGAAAGGAAAGGATTCCATGGTAATATACTTCAGTAGCAAGGACAGGTAACGATGGTAAGTTTTTAAATGTTTCTTCACTTGTTTCGAATAATTCATGGATAGTTGATTCTGGTGCTACAGACCATATGACATGCGATTCTAAACAAGTCTCTTCCTTAAACCATCCTTACAAAAACAGTCTCTCTACTTGCAAATGGCTCATGAGGCTCAAATTGCCGGGTGAAGGGTCAATATCTCTCTTTGAAAGTTTAGACTTAGATTCTGTCTTAGTAGTTCCTACATTAGACTGTAATCTCTGTCGATTTCCCAAATAACTAATACTTTACATTGTGTGGTAATATTTTGGCCTGACTGTTGTGTTTTTTAAGGACATCACAACGAAGCAAACGATTGGTTATGGTGTTAAGCGTGGGAAGCTATATTATCTGGATTTGGTGTCAAGTAGTTCGGATAAACTGCGTCAAGCTCTTCTTCTTTGATGGTTCGAGGGGAGAGACAAAAATCGAAATTTTGTTATGGCATCGGCGATTGGGACATGCGTCGTTTGGTTATTTAAAAAAATTATTTCCTAGTTTGTTTACAAAACTTGATATTTCTAGTTTTCATTGTGAAGTATGTGAACTTGCAAAAAGCCATCGTGCTTCTTTTCCATTATCATTCAATAAGAGTCCAGTTCCTTTTATGATCATACACTCGATGTTTGGGGCCATCTAAAACTACTACTCTCGGTGGTTCAAAATGGTTTGTTACTTTTATTGATGATTGCACTAGAATGACGTGGGTGTGTCTCATGAAAAGGAAAAGTGAAGTTACCAACTTGTTTCAAAAGTTCCATAAGATGATTAGCACTCAGTACAACAAGCGATTCAAGTTCTTCGTAGTGATAACGGTGGTGAATATATGGATTCGACCTTCAACATTATTTAGAGGGACATGGAGTTATTCATCAAACTACTTGCTCTAATACGCCTCGCCGAGAATGGAGTAGCGAGAGAGGAAGAATCGTCACTTATTGGAAGTGGTCCGTGCTTCATTAATAGAAGCACATATGCCATTGATGTATTGGGGAGAGGCACTTACATGAAAAGCATATCTTATAAATCGAGTGCCATCCAAGGTACCATTGTGTTTCAAACACCCCATCAAGCTCTTGGTGAAGCGTTTGTGTCTCCAACTGTTCCTAATCTTCCGCCTCATGTGTTTGGTTGTGTAGCTTATGTTCATCACGCACAAGAATCAACGTGATAAGTTGGCTCCTAGAGCTCGAAGTGTGTATTTGTGGGATATGCAACAACTAAAAAGGGATATCGTCTTTATCATCCCCCAACCAAAAGAATGTTTGTTACTATGGATGTTGTATTTCATGAAGATACTATGTATTTTTCATGTGAGTCTGAACGGGGGGGAGTACCATAAGGAAATTCAGACTCTTAACTATGATGAAGATATATCGGAAATCGATGTCCGTTATTGTCATTGCGATGATATACCTCAAGAAAATTTTGATGAAGGTTCTTCAAGAGAAGAAACAGAAAGTACAGTATTGGATCGTCTTTGTCGAGATTCAAGATGAGGTTATGATAGAAGAGATTCCGAGTCTACGTTACCTCAAGAAGATGAAACACCAAACCAATAAATGCGCTACGGATGTTCTTGAAGAATCAAGGAAACAACTTCACAACGTATAAATAGAGGTATTCCTAAACCTAGATATGAACACGAAATCTCTAGTAAGGTTAAGTACCCTATGAGTCATTATGTCTCTCACCATCGTTTGTCTAAAGCTAATAAGGCATTCGTGAATCAACTATCTACTGTTTTTATTCCTAACAATGTGCAGGAAGCATTAGCTGATCCAAAATGGAGAGCAACCATAGAAGAAGAATTGAGGTCCCCTGTTTGAGAATGATACTTGGGATTATGTTGATTGTCCAAAAGGAAGAAAAATTGTGGGGTGTCGTTGGATTTTCACCATTAAATACAAGGCAAATGGTGAGATTGAACGTTATAAAGCAAGATTAGTTGCTAAAGGTTACGGCCAAACTTACGGTATCGACTATACGGAAACTTTTGCTCCGAGAGCGAAAATCAACACCGTAATGCAGTCTTGTTATCGCTTCTTTTGCAAACTTGGATTGGCCTTTGCAGCAGTTTGATGTAAAGAATGCCTTCTTGCATGGTGAATTAATGAAGAAGTTTACATGGAGCTCCCACCTGGTATTTGGTTCCAGGATCTCATGGTAAGAAGGTATGTAAGCTAAACAAGTCATTATATGGACTAAAACAATCTCCCGGGCCTGGTTTGGAAGATTCACCAAATCTATGAGAAACTTTGGATATCGTCGAGTAATTCTGATCATACTTTGTTCATAAAGAAAGGGAAGGATAAAATTACTGCTCTTATCATATATGTAGATGATATGGTGGTAACAGGAAATGATCTAGAGGAAAGGAAATCTTTGCAAAGATACTTATCAAAGGAATTTCAAATGAAAGATCTTGGTTCATTGAAATACTTCCTTGGGATTGAAGTTTCTCGATCCAGTGAAGGAATTTTCTTATCACAAAGGAAATATGTTCTTGATCTGCTAAAAGAAGTGGGCATGTCAGCATGTCAACCCGTCCATACACCTTTAGAAGAAAAGGTAAATCTGTGTATTGAACCTGATCAAGTTCCTACTTGATAAAAGAAGATATCAAAGACTTGTGGGGAGATTGATGTATCTATCTCACACAAGGCCGGATCTTGCTTATGCACTCGGTGTTGTTAGCCAATTCATGCACAATCCAGGTGAACAACACATGAATGCGCTTTTACGTATTTTGAGGTATTTGAAGTCTGCTCACGGAAAAGGAATTTTATTCTCTAAAAATGAAGATCATAGAAAGGTTGTGGCATATCTGATTCGATTATGCGGGAGAAATCGATGGAGACGTTCGTTCTGCGGGCTACTTTACCTTTGTGGGAGGTAACTTAGTTACTTGGAGAAGTAAGAAACAAAATATTGTTACACGATCAAGTGCAGAGGTCAATTCGAGGTATGGCAGATGGCATTTGTGAAACCTTGTGGTTAAGGCTTCTCCTTAAGGATTTGGGGCTCCTCTCAAGGATCCTATTATTCTTTATTGTGATAACAAAGTGCGCGTGATATTGCTCATAATCCTGTTCAAAGACGATCGTACTAAACATGTTGAGGTTGTGAGGTTCTTCATCAAAGAGAAATTTGGACAACAACATTATTGAACGCCAACTAGGTTCGATCCGAAGAACAACTTGCGAGATATTCTCACACATGGAGTGTCAAGCAAAAAATACTTGGTTTTCTGGACAAGTTGGGCATGTGTGATATCTATGCACCAACTTGAGGGGAGTGTTAACATATATCCTTATTTAAGGATAAATATTGTTTCTAGTATATAGGATCTTTGCTTTATCACAATATATTTTTAGCTCTATATATTCATGAGCTGTGTAACCATAATTGATATGATTATCATAATAAAGAATTATCTTCTTCTCAATCTCATATTTGTGAAGAGGTACTGGAAAGAGAGCTTAGAGAAGTCTCATAAAGTGTTGTTCATGAAGTATGAAGATTTGAAGAAAGAACCAAAAACTCATTTGAAGAGACTTGCAGAGTTCATGGGTTGCGGTTTCACAGTAGAAGAAGAGAGACAAGGAGTCATTGAAGATATATCGAGATTATGTAGTTTTGAAACAATGACGAGTTTGGAAATGAATAAGACCGGATCTTGGAAAAATCATATCGAAAACAAAATCTTCTTCAGGAAAGGTGAGAATGATGATTGGAAGAATTACTTGACACCCGAGATGATTAAACGACTTGATTGTCTCATGGAAGAGAAGTTGCAAGGTTCAGGTTTAGCGTTCCGGTATAATCATTCTCCAAGTGTCGCGAATTAGCTTCAGAAGGGTCTACTTCGACGCGCAAGTTAGGATTTTTCCCAAGCCAATTTAAGAGTCTTCAATTTATTGTACTATTCAGCTGAGTTTACTTAATAAAATTCCTTTTGTTAAACTTGTGCAAGCTAGAATTCTGATTATTATGTATGATCAGTGCATTGATCTCATCAAGTTTCATTCAGATTTTGAGTCAGACCCGAGCCGTCATGTTCTAGTGAGGTTGTTCATGTAATGGTTTGCAACCCAGGAGCTAACTTTGGAGCCATAAAACTTGGGGATTTCATGGAAAAGCTTTAGAATCAAAACAACACAAGACTTTCTATTCTTCAACAAACCTTAAAATCCAGAATACAATTTCTCCAGCAAAGTGGAAATTTCTAATCAAATAGTAGTATTCTGTATTCACTCTCTTATACAACACACATTACATAGCAGAGATGATTATGGAAGAATCATATTTCATATCGATTGCAGTAATTAAATCCATACCAAACTCCATAAGGAACAAAAACATTGAAGTTAAATGTAGAAATCCTTGAATTAGGAGCATAAATCTTCACATTCTCCGGTTTCCAACCATCAGATCCTGCCCTGTATAGATACAACTGACAGATTCTATCTGTACATGGTCCAGATAAGTGGAATGTATCAGTTGAACATCTCTCAAATGTCCTTGATTTTGGATCATCTAGTCTTGGTGCATACACCTAAAATCAATCATCATCCAACAAAAATACAATCAAAATCAAAACAGACCCAGTTATTGAAATTTGTTGATTACAAATCAAAAAGAACAGATTTTGATGAGTTTACCTGGTTGCCATGGGCATCACTAAATGAAAGACTGATCTGATCACGAGTAATTCTAGTTGAAGAGCAACTAGTTTTTATTGCTACAGTGTATGAACAAGCATAATTAGCTGCTTCTTCGATCTTGAATGATCCATATTCTTGAGGCTTTGAAGAACTCAAGATTATGTGTTCTTCTACTGCTTGACATTGATGAATGGAGACGAAGAATGCAGCGAAACAGAGAAGTGAGATTGCTTTTGGCGTTGACCATTTTTGTGTGTTTTAGGAAAATTTTATCCTGTTTTTGATTATTGGTACTTTATAAAATGAAAAAACAACTAGCTGAAGCTGAACTAGTTTTTCACTTTGTAGGGGTAACTGTGGGCTTGTGGCGCTATCAACTCCACGTGTTATTTTTCTTGTAGCATATGCTGCGGAATCTTTCTGAACTCACCTTGAGAGATATTGTGAAATTTTTGCAAGAGCTTTCTCTGGGACTTGGCTTCAAGCTTTGAATGCCATGTCTTAATGTAGCTAGCTAATTTACACAGGAAAAATGCCTAGCCCAGTTTAAGCAAGGCTGCTAATAGGGGTACCAAATTGCTTGGGGTACCAATCCCTTACTAAAATGAATTTTGTCCTATATGCATATTGGTACACCCCAGGCAATTAGGTACCCCTATTAGCAATCTTGAGTTTAAGTTGCAGCCATCCCGATACCAGAACTACCGTCCAAACCATATCGGATCGTCTCTTGGGATATTTTTGTTTTGACCTAAAAATGGCAAAGTTTATTCACAAAAAAGTGAAATTCAAAAGTAGTGAATGCACTAACGAAAGATGCAACTGATCAACTAGCCGAAACTAGAATTTACTTGATGCCTGCATGCCAATTCTTGATATCTAAATCAATGGAAAGCGTAGAAAACAAGGTTGTGAAAACGTGAACCACGACATGACTCGTTTTTATTTTTTAAGAATCGAATCGTATATTGAAACTAAATCGTAAATTCATTGTAATTTACCTTAGAAACTAAAAATACAAATGTACACATAAAAATAATAATGTAATATGCAATGAAATCTAATAAAGCCACTGATTTCCCGCAACTAAATCCAAATAAGTTATATCTTGGCACCCAAAGGAAAAAGGCATTTTTTTCACAATTTTTGATTAAGGGAAAATGGACTGAGGCCCAATTTTCGTATCTGGGCACGAAGGCATTAGATTTAAAAAGTATTCTGAGGTATCATCTTATAGAAGAAAGAAAATCTTCTCCAAGTGAACTAAATTGGGATGTTAAAGAGAATTCAACCACACCGAAATGGATGGTCCAAAGTCCTCTAGCCTTTCATACTTTAGGAGAACATCATGCAATTAAGGAGACTAAAAACTAAATGAAGTAGAAAGGAGAACTCGAATACGGGCCCAGGTCGTTTGTACATACGAGACTTGGGGTGATAAGATCCAAAGTCCAAGTGGGGGAAAGAGTTAGGGCTCTCTATCTTTTTCAGAGAAGCGAGTCCGAATTTTAGTAACATAACGGTAATGAAAATAAGAAGAATGGAGACGAACCCATAAGCTTAGCCTTGGATGACCACTTGTGATTCATATGATCCAACCTAGATAAGAAGCTACAGACATGGTATAGAGGATGGAGTTGATGTCCTCCTTGTTACTTCCTTTGGTTCTCTTTATGCCTTAGCTATACATCCTTATTATAAGATCATATTAACCCCTTCCTGGTAGAGAGAAGAGGTGCAGACTCTTCATTCTTAAGTTTATATTTCATCCTATGTTGACAAAGAAATGAACCTAACTTTGATAGAAATTTTGGTACTTTAAGTAGTCGACAAGAGAGAAAGGGACTGTAAACTTAACGCTCTTTTGATCCTCAAATCTCCTTTCACCAACAAAGCTCCCAGCTATTTCAGTTTCTTTTCTGCCTATATATTAAATCTTCAATTGGATAAAAATCAATCCAATTCATGTGAAACAAGGATTCTGTTAATTCTAGCTACTCATTATTGGAGGTGTCGGGAAGTTTGTCTATGTGGACAACGCTCCTTGCAACTGAGGATCAACCAGAGTATCGGATTCAATAAAATCTGAAAAAGTATGTTATACTTATTGTCACATCAAAAGCCCCTCTCTTTTAAATCTGAAACCTAATAAAGTCCCCTGCTAGGACCCAAGGCGTATTTGTTAGTGAAAAAGCAGTTAAATACTATAGTTTCCTATCTCCACTGTAGAGACCTCAAACTATGCTTCTTTTCAAAGGCACAAGATACCATTTTTTCTTAGGTCTTTTTATAGGTTTTGTTACCCTTGATTGACTTGTGCGATTCATAACTGAAATGTGAGAAAGAATCCCGCTTTTAAAGCACCAGAGAAGAGGGAAGATAAGAGTCTAGTTCCAAGTGATAAGATATGTATAACTAGATAATAAGTTCATTATTAATAAAAAAACAAAATACCATGGCATAGTGGTTCGAGATCAGCTATATGAATATGAAATAGATGTGAGGAGTTCGAATCCTCATGTGCTTCGATTTTCCCAATTAAAAGAGAAATGAAGGTGAACTGAGGCGATCGAATATCATTCTTTATGATTTTTGGAATATAGGATTCATTCTTACAAGTTGAATCGATTTATAAGATCTTGACACGCCTCATGCTAGTCGACTCGCAATTTGTATGATAACTATGGTAGAGAACATAGTAAGTTTTATAACAAACAAACCAATTGAAAAAAAAACATATAACGTCATCCTCTAATCTCTTTGTGGTTCTACATATTTACTGATGAAATTTCATCTGTTTCTTTATGATCAAATGATCAACCATCTTTGCAAAAGGAATTATGTCAAAGTTGTCATTTTTTTAGTTGTCGTGTTTCTTCTTCTCCATTCTCATATGAAACCTTTGACAAAGTTGGGGAAAACCATCTGCATACCATAACAGTTTAAAAAATTTCTAAAAAGTCTGAACTACCTTTCAATGAACAAAAATATGAGCACTAGATTCCACTGTTTTATTTTTTTTTTATTTTTTTTACAATAGAATTCTTTAGTTTATCCAAAGTTAGAGTTGGATTATAGATTAATACCCAAATCAGAAATAATACCTTATGGGGAAAATTGGGGGATTCCATAACACCTTGTAAGAGCAAGGGATATGGGATGAGTGTGTTGAAAATACTCATTCACTACCAAATCCAATGAGAGACTTGGTGAAAGAGGGGTTATCTGGCTGTGGGGAGCAACTAGTGGAGAGTAAGAGGCTGATTTTTAGCCGCTTTGAGAGAAAAAATCTCTCCAAGCGGCTGATCATGTGCCTCTTCTCTGCAAGCGGCTAATCATGTGCTTTCCAAGTGTTTTTTTAATAATAAAATTATTGTGGGACCCGCTCAAAAGCTTGGAAGGCACATGTTCAGCCACTCAAAATCCCCCCCCCCCCCTAAGAGGCTGAAGATCAACCTCTCTCGACTGTCGGACACTCTTTCAATATAATGTGTTAGAGCTCTGCTCGGTTGAACCCACCAACCGTTGGTATATATGTCAAGGTTGGTTGTCACATATTTTAGTATTAAAACTTATAAGTCGCTTGATTAGATTATTAAAGTTTTTGTTAGGTTAGACTATGAAGACTAAAAATGTTGAGACATACAACTATTACTTTGAAGACCTGAAGAATCCGAAGACGTATCAATATCAACGAACACATCATCCTTCCACTTGAGGTTAGTAATACATGACTTGATTTGTTTCCGTTTCTATATCTTAAGCTTTCAAGTCGTTTCTGATTGAAAACATAACATGCGAAGTTATATACATGAAACTATAATATTAGAGACTTGATCATCTTATTATGATCAAAGTGTCGAGGAAGAATATATCAATAGTTGTGAATGCTTTATATTGATATATTATATTACAAAATATAATGCCTAATCTTTTGAACTCCGTAACTACGACATCAACATAAATTTTGTAACTCGTTACTAGATTGTGTAGTGAACATATGTTCGATTTCATGCTTAGAAAAACTATGTTTAATTACATGAGTGTAAGGAAGTAGACTTACGAACTTGTTTCGTAGTTGAAAGAAAGCAATAGGATTGAAGGTCCAGGTTTTCATTGAAGATCTAAGGTTGGACCGATCCTAACCTATCTGGGAAATCAAAGTAGAACCGATCTAACTTATGTTGGGAGTCAAGTTACAACGGATCCCTACCTATATTAGGAGTCAAGGTAGAATCGATCCTAACCTATGTTGGGAATCAAGGTAGAAACGGTCCCAATAGGAAAAATCGATTTCTTTAGTCACATATGCTTTAGGGTTCGTGTGATATGGAAATTGGGTTTGCAAAATAGGAAAGTTTAATATATCTACATAATGAGTAATTTGAACATGAGCACAAATCTTATATTTTATTGTTCAAAGATATTCCTTGATACTCAAGGTGAGATCCCAAACCAAAATGTTTGAAGACATTTTGAAGTTTCAAATGCATATGTTTTATTTTACAAACAAACAAAACATATCTCTAGAAAGATATATTAGTTAAGTGTTATCTAATATTAAGTTTTCCAAGAGGGATTTCGATTATACAATTGGATATTGGTAGGAATCATACAAAGCGAATTTATGTGCTTTATTGCATATCTTGAGAATATCGGTTATGGAAATTCCTTAGTATCAAACTGCCTTGGTTTATAAATAATGAAGTTTGTTCTTTTTAGAAACTCATTCTGAGGCAGGTACTTCGTTTCGTATTCACTGTTGTAGTCGACTAATAGTATTACTTGTAATACTATCTTGGAGAGGAAAGTACTATCTTGGAGAGGAAAGTAACCTAATTAGGTGAAATCTCTTATGTAAAGCTAGTTTAAAGACTTCTTTGGGATCAAGAAGCGTCTACTAATACCGTTAGGGGAAACTATCATTTGCATTGTTATTTTAGTTTTCAATTATTTATTTTATTGACTAATCTTGATAACTCTTGATTGCACCTAGTTTGATTATCCTTGAGAGCCTTTTTCTTATGATATAAGGTCACTCAAACTAGATCAAGAGATTAACGGTAGTTCAGATCTGATTTTAGATCTGACGTTGACTTGTGATCATGCATTGTTAACAAACTCCGTTCTATGCATGATCAATCATAAGTTGGAATCAAGTTTGTTATTGTGCAGGTATAAAAGACTATTGAAGATTTGAAGACAAGAAGATTTTCTTATTGGTTTCTTATCTTTGTGATTTTCTTCTTGCACAAACTTGATCAGTTTGGATCCGACTAGATCTCGTTTATATTTGATAGGAAATTGATTGAATAGTCGTATTTAGATCGACAAGCTATCATTTGGTGGTACTCTTCACTATCTGAATCTGGTAGTTTCTGTTTGACTTGATCTGGTTAACTTGTTAATCCAGATCTTGGAAGATCTAACCCAACAAAGGAGTTTGATTGATTTTAAACTGAAAATCCTTTGTCAAGATCAACTATAATATCTTTGGTTAACTTCTTAAGATAAGAAGAATGGTTACCAAACAGATTAATCATTTACTGTTTGGAAGACGATCTAAAGGGTTGAGTGCTTAAAGTCTTCAGATAGACTGAAGCAACTTAAGATAGTGTACTCTATCTTAAGATTCACGTGCGTTGGCCAGATTGGTTGTAGGTGCAGGGATACCGAGGAAACTAGGTAACTAGGGGTAATTTACTTGGTCTCTACTATACGAAGTTGGTAGTAGTCTTTGTATATCGGCTTAATTATGAGAGTATTCAAAACTGGACTAGGTCGTGGGGTTTTTACGCATTTGCGGTTTCCTCGTTAACAAAATCTTATTGTATGCTTTTACTTTACTTTGCGCATTATAATTTGTTTAAATTATAATTAAAGTGATTGCACTTGTAAGTTAATCTTAAACACTTGGGTTGATCCCTATATATAGTTTAAGGTTCGGTTTCAAACTTATACTATATACCAAGTGTATTCCTTGTGATTGCTATCTTCTTGACAGTTCATGTCTATATTAACTAGATCACGCAAGGTATCAGACTTATAGGTTGATATAGAGAAGATTGTGGTGTACTTGGTACCCTCGTCATTTCATAATCAGTGTGCAGAAGTTGGGTGAAAGTGCACGTCTCCACTACCCATAGTAGTACCTAATTTGATCAAACTAATTCATTTTGAGCGAAAGATCTCACTACATGGAGCTTGTTAGCTCTGTGAAAAACCAAAAGTTCATCGTCTTCTGATTGAGAATAACATATAATAATCGAGCACGAATTCGAAACTCAAATTCTATAATCGTTAGCATTCGAAAGATAAGAAGGTTCTTGTATTATTGATAATAGCAGTGCTACCTCATTCACTTCATTGTTCTTCGGATATCTTTAAAGTTGAAACTCTGTTTGAAAAGGAAATCATATCTTTAATAATAGCTTCTTTATTCCTGGAGAGCTTATATATAGAAGGGAAAGTATCACAAAATTGTTGCTCATTGACCCAATGATCATTCCAAAACATATATCTAGATATCACCACTTTTGTAGTTTGCATATATATAGTTGTATTCTGCATCACAAAGTCATAACTTTTTAAGATTACTGCCCATAAACTATTGCCTACAGGAATCTTAGAGGAATTAGGATAAAAAACATTTTCAATACCTCCAAATTTCTATTGCACAACTGATCTCTAGATAGCTTTCTTTCTTACCATATCTCCAAATCCATTTGCACGAAATTCCTTGTTCATCAACCTTAGCTTTTAAAATTTATCCCATGCAACCCAACTTTTATTTTTCATAGTTGAATGGAGTCGGGAGCATTACAGGAAACAGAAGGTTGTAAACCACCTCAAGGACAACATATACATGTATTTTAGATTAGACATACACCAATCTCGAGGTGTCTTTGACGTTTTTACTCGATATATTTTGGTGGCAATATCTAAGGGGATAAAAGGAGCCTTATAAAAAAAAATCACATGACAACATCCAAGGCAAGTCGGCATGGACACCAAACAAGCGTACAAAAATCTCTCTCTAATAATCTTCTAATGACCTTCCTTTAGCCTTGCATATTGAGCATGTCGATGACGTCTGGTAACAACTATAACTATTAACTTACGAGAGTAGTTGCAGGATATGGATATAAAAATAAGCGACCTAAGCTCGCACTAGATAAAAAGTTATAAATCGAAGAAATAAACATACCACACTTTGAAAGTTCATAGTTTTGCATCCTCGAGCACGCGATGTAGCATCATGATGCATTTGCATCATAATGCATCATAATGCTTCTTCAGGAAAGAAACTCAACACAATGATGTATTCGCATTATGATGCTTTTTCGAGTAAGATTCATAGAAAAAATATTGCATTTTGTCCATAATGCATTTTTTTTCCAGACACCACTTATTTATACAAGTCTTATTCACATTTCTACATATAGAAATCCAAGAGGAGTTTGATACCCACAGTGGACACCTTCTTCAAATGAAACATGTGACCAATTAAGCATCACAAAATCCGAATGATTCATCCTCGAGTACACAACAAAGAATAATGTTGCATTACCATGATGATATATCTGGTACCAAGCAATGTAGAGGTCCAGATACAACACTTTAATTATGTATGCAACACTAGTTTGAGATAATACATCAATGTGACCAATAACGCATCCCAGGTACACATCATAGTCAAATTGTGAATTAGCGACAAGATGCATCACTTATACAAAGTATACATCATAAGTCTGAGATGATGCATCATTGTGATCAATGGCGCCCCATAATAAGCAATACTAGATCGGAATGATGCCTTATCACTTTCAATGGCGTATTCGAAAGTATGTGCCATATGCAAAAATAAAAGGTGTTACACTACGCCTACTATCAAATTTCTTGCAATATCAATTTAAGGAACTTTTAAACGAAGAAGCGGTAATCATTTGAAACAAGTGCACCTACTTCAAGTTTCGATGATTTTATTGGGCGTAAAGATATGCTTTCCTATAAGAACTTTCTAGAGACACTGAACAATAAATCTTTAACTGGTTTTCGCAGTTGGAACCAAATTTTGTTATGATTTTTCGAGCAATACAAAATCATTCTTGGAATAAGAAAAGGCAGTAGCCATTTGTTTGTCTAAAAAAGTGAAACGAATGAGTAACTCATGGCTTTACGCAAAGCTTATTTCAAGAGATCAAAGTTGGTACATTCGGTTATAGCCTCATAACTGAAGCATGCAAAAATGTTGTACCTTATAACGAATTCTTGATATGAAATTTCTTTATCGTGCAATCATTCGAAAACCAGAAAGAGTGATATAAAAAACATGATAGATATGCAAGAGCGGAGAAACAAAAGTTGTCACAAACAACAAAAGGCTACATGATGAGGCCCCACAAAATCTATACAACATCTGAAAAATGATTTTAGAAAGATAAATTATGATGGTTCAAGGAATTAGAACATGGATGCTGATGATTCTAGGAAAACACATATAAAAGAATAAATAAAGCTTTTCATCCTTAATATATATAAGAAGATCAATGATTCACTCCCAAAACCAAGACCTTTGCCAGAAGATACGAATGGAAATAAAATAAAAATAAGTGTTGCGCTCATCATCAATATCATGGACACACAACAAACACATGCCACATACTAGCATCTGAGGATCAAAATATGATTGATGACATGAATCTCTAGCAATGTGAAGAGAGATCTTTCATGGATAAACTTAGATCCGCGGGAAATCAAAGTGAGCCATGCAAGGATTGATTTGACTTAGTGTTAGTCTTCTATGTAAAATAAGCAATAACATTAGCAAGATACAGAGAACTAAAAGGATGTTCTTGTCTACTAACTATCCATTGCTCATGATTCAAAAGTCATTTACAAATAAGAAAAATAAAATGCAACATCCCTATTTTGAGCCATATTAATGATGAACTGGTCAAATTTTACACCAAGGACATTTAGCTAGCTGATTCGTCGTGGACTTAATAATAGACATAGTGTTTTCATTTAACATTTGTAATCGCTTATTTAACACCACTCTGCCGGAGAATGATTCTTCCATGAAATTTGATTTCAGATGATTCCACATGTCTTTAGACCAAGTAAAACCAAACATATCTGTTTGAAGAGAAACATAAAGAACTGAAGTCATAAAACCCATTTTAAACCTATCCAAACATTCAAACTTGATGTAATTTGGGTTCATAATTTCTGAATCGAAAAAAAGAAGAAGAATAGGTTAATTTAGTTACATAGAGAAAGCGACTTATGTCGTTGAATATAAAAATGGAGTGATTGTGTAATGAAAGCGGAGATAATACAAATTTGTACACCTAAAAAACATGGGTCTACATTCTCAGCTCTCTTATTGGTCATTTTATTTGACTATTTTTCTTATCAGCCTCCTAAAATCACAGAGTTGCCATTATTTTTCATGTCTCCAATGCATGTGTAAATTTAAAATATACTCTATATAAATGACCAATTTAATAAAATTTTAATTATTACTTAACTGTATAAAAAAATAATTAAACACTAATTTAATAAATGACCAATGAAAAAGAGGCCAGTGCAACCCAATTTTCTGGGGCGCACAAATTCACACAAAATTAGAAATGAATACTTTACAACTCTAATCAAGAATGTTATAACTAAGAACCAACTTGCGGGTGAAGAAATTCGACGGAAACCTGACCAAGATTGTGCACATATTGGATAAAAGTTTTATACGAACAAACTAAAGGAAATTGCTTAATAGAAACAAACTCGTGATATCATAAAAATATCATTTATATAGCTGCAAAAATTATCCTGGTATTTTTAGGGGCGACCCCAAACGAATTAGGGGCGACTTTTTTATTCCCAACCCATATACACCGTTAAGGGATGACCAAAAACGCGGAGAATACGTTAATGCCCTTACATAATCGGAAGCTATTTTGTGCCCGATTATTATAAAGCAATCGGAAGCTTAGTAACGATATTATACTACCGATTA
This sequence comes from Papaver armeniacum, assembly GCA_023531295.1. Lineage (NCBI taxonomy): Eukaryota > Viridiplantae > Streptophyta > Magnoliopsida > Ranunculales > Papaveraceae > Papaver > Papaver armeniacum. The sequence continues at coordinate 47,334 of JAJJWW010004416.1, forward strand.
AATCTATTTTGTGCCAAATGCGTATCTTGCTTCTATAATAATCGGTAGGAAAAACAACCTCACGAGACTACCGATTATAGTACCTCTAAATTCTCAAAATTGGTGATTTCGTCAAGGAAGAAATTTTGGGGCAACTTTATAATCGGAAGTCATATTAACTACCGATTATTCTAGTTCCAAAATTCGAAAAAATGACAATTCTGCAAAAACAAAATTTGGGGCAATTTGTATAATCGGAAGTCTTATTAACTACCGATTAATATAGTTCTCAAATTCGAAAAATTGAAATTTTTGCAAAAACAAAATTTGGGGCAACTGTATAATCGGAAGTGAAAATACTTCATTTGACTACCGATTATACAATTGGTGTTCGATGCGGGGCTCCTTACAATCGGTAGGTTGGTAAGTTGGATAGACTACCGATTATGGTAGATTTCAAAATTCATCACATGAAGGATTTTAGAAAAAACTAAATTTGGGGCAACTGTATAATCGGTAGGTTGTGTAACCTATTTGGCTTACGATTATGGCTACATCCAAATCACGAACCACATGGTTATGCCTGCTCTCGTACACTCAAAACCTATGAAATTTGGCAAGGGTTCGATTTGGGGCTCCTTACAATCGGTAGGTTGTTAAGTTGTATAGACTACCGATTATGGTAGATTTCAAAATTCATCACATGAAGGATTTTAGAAAAAACTCATTTTGGGGCAACCTATAATCGGTAGGTTTTGGAACCAATTTGACGTCCGATTATGGCTACATCCAAATCACGAACCACATGGTTATGCCTGGCTCTGTACACTCAAAACCTATGGAATTTGGCAATGGTTCGATCTAGGGCTCCTTATAATCGGTAGGTTGTTAAGTTGTTAACGCTACCGATTATGGTATATTTCAAATTCCCTTAATGAAGGATTAGGAAAAACTCATTTTGGGGCAACCCATAATCGGATGGTTTGGTAATATATTTAACTCCCGATCAACTTATTTGCATCCAAAACACGAACCAAGTGGTTATGCACATTTGTGTACACTCAAAACCTATGGAATTTGGCAAAGGTTGGATGCGGGGCTCGTTATAATCGGTGGGTTATATAATTATATACTCTACCGATTATGGTAGATTTCAAAATTCATTACGTGAAGGATTTTAGAACTCATTTTGGGGCTCCTAATAATCGGTAGTCTTACAAGTTGGATATGCTACCGATTATAAAGGGATTATTAGTAGAAGTATCTACACAATAATCGGTAGGTATAGTTTCAATTTAACCTACCGATTGTATGTTTACCTACCGATTATGGTGTTGGCTCCCGATTATATAAGGGCATATTGGCCATTTCGAAAAATCGAAGATAAGGGGTAACTTAGATTTACGTTTGGGTGACCTTTTTTGTCTTTTAGTGTCTCCCCTAATTCGTTTGGGGTCGCCCCTAAAAATGCCAGGAAAATTATTACACAAACAATAACATTTAGCTATTCATATAGGAATGAGATAACAAACAACTAGTAGAGTAATAACAGACTCGAAGATCTATTACAGTTGCGCAACATAAAAGATTCTTACACTAATGGAAACTTATACCAACAATTAACTAACCAAAACAGATAATTGCACACATCTATTTTTCGACATATGCTATTGCTTTCTTTTAAACTGAAATTGTTTTCATAAAAATTTCTTCTTTCCCCTCCAATACTGGTTCAGGAGGAACAATGATGCCAGGTAAATTGTCGTAGGGCGAGGTACGCACCTCCCTTGACCACGTAAAAGGTCCGAATAAATTACTGCCGAGTGGATAGCTCACAACCATACCTTGACAGTTTATATACTTGAACTGTGAACATTCAGATAAGTAAGATAAGAAATCCTCAAAATCGCTTTCTGTGTTGTTACCCAAACATAGATGATTGGAGACACTTAAATGTCCCTGGGCGATGAAATCTCCATACTTTAATGGACTGCCAAATGCTCTTTTGATCCTCACCATATGAAACCTCTCACATGAATAAACTATAAACAACTCAGGATCTCTATACCAGGACATAGTTATTCACTTAAATCCTACAGAGAGAGATGCTTAATATTAATGGAGACTTGTGAAGAAAATGAAGGAAAAGAAAGAATGGAAATTTTTGCTTAATTATCTCCTTAACAAAGATCGATCTCTATATATATACTTGAAGTCTCCGTAGGAAGCTTCATATATATAAATTTTATATATTAAACATGTAAAATATTTCCGTGTACTCTAGAACATTCAAAGTAAAGTATGCAGCTCGTGGATTGTACAGTAGGATCTAATTGCTTACAGGGTCCAGAGGGAACATAGAATATTCATTCCAGCATAACTACAACGTGCCACAATCATATTTTGTTCCAAATCTACGCTGCCAGGGTGGTATTGCACTTATTTGTTTAGCGTCATACTCGTGCTTAGCATGGGACGCGTGAATAGTGTCTCCACAGAAACAAACCTACTCCCTTTGCCAATTATCTTCTCCATTTCAAACATGAGCCTCCTTTCGATAATTTTCTAGAGGAAATACACAAAAGTGTGACTGAAATGTGCATTTCTTCCAAAAGTGTAACTGATTCCCAATATCTTTCAAAAGTGTGACTGACTTTAACTAATGGCTAAGATACCCTTTGACCCTTGATATCCACATATGGCCGGGGATTAAGATAAATACTAATCCGTATATTTCCACTAATTCGGTACACCCCAATATGCGATTAGGACTCCACTAATTCAATACGCACTCATATACGGATTAGTACTCCACACTATTTCGATACTTCCAGGAGAAGGTTCACTCTCCTCTCAAGAACTCTGGCCAGCAAAAAATATTCAGAGAAAATTTCAAAACTCAGAAATTTTGAAACTCCCTTCTCAATCTCTTCAATCTACTTAACTCAGGAGAACTCTCAAAGATATCTAATCAAAGGTATCAAAACCGTCCTTTTAGTCTGTTCTCAGAATTGAATTTTAAACCCTAGAAATTTTAAACCTTAGAAATTTAAATTCTAATCTTAGCTTTGATGATGATCGCGGGGAGAAGAATCGGTGCAAATACTTGAAGATACTTGAAGATTTGATTGAAAGGTATAAACTCTAAGCTGGTTCCTTGTTTGTTATTTATCTCTAGTCAAATTACTAAATAGACAAATCAATCTAGATTTTGCAATTATATGTGTTTTTTTAGTTGAATCATAATGTCTAAAAGCTTAGGTATGTGTTTTATTTCTCTTTTATGACATGATTTCAGTTTGAGTTTTGTTTAATGTCATGTTTGAGTTTCCGACATGAAACATACAATTTGGGGTTTATGTTTTTGTTAGTTTTCGGTTTTAATGGACGAAAAGGGTTTATATTTTCATGTCATCACGGTGGAGAAGGAACTTACAGATGGATATACACTGAAATTGAAGCTTTTTATCAATTAATTTGATGGCTTTTGTTCAGTGGCGGAACTGGACATTGGGTATGGAGATGGCTTAATCCAATTTTGGGTTGGCTTAAGTATAAAATTGACACACATAATATTATCCAACTCAAAATAGGCTATAAAATAAATGGATTTTTGGCTTGCTAGGGCTGGCTTAAGCTAGCCCTAGTCATCATGTAGTTCCGCCCTTGGTTTTGTTTAAAATTGAGTCTAAACAGCTGACTTCATGGTGATATAGATACCTACAAGATTAAATGTCTTCTAAGTCATCAAGAGCCTAAACTAGGAAGAACTACTAGTTCTAGAGGCTTGAGATGATATTTACTGATGCTTAAATATGGACATCTAATGTCTTCTAAGTAACAAGGTCTTTCCAACTATCCTCATATGTGAAAGAAACCCAACCGTAGCTAATCCTCTTGTAAGTAAGCATTCGTAAGTTAGTAACTAATCCAAAATTTGTAGGTACAAATCAATGGGTTCTGGTAGACTGCCCAAGAAGGGGCGCGATGATGGGAATCGAGTAAGAATGATAAATGTATGGACCTCGAAGGAAGACCTATATATTTTGAGTCGAAATCGCAGTCTGAAGAGGAGGGTATATATGACATACTAACAAGGCAATTTTATTGCAGTTTTGAGAACTTATCTAATAATTATTAGTAACTTGTACAACGTTTCTTTCAATTTTGTATTGTGTTTCACAGTTGTTTTGTGTACCCTTAAAAGTACCGGGGACGAACCAGCAACACAAGCACATACTCCAGCTTAGGTTCACTATCAGACTTGTGGAGTGTGTTCTCTGAAGAAGAGATGGCCCTGTTCAAGACAACTGCAATAGGGCACTTAACAGACATTCCACGAGATCAAAGTTGGTCTAAAGCCATATTTTGTTTTCTGATGAGTCGTCAAATCAAAGTCGACCTGGAGAATATTTGAATGATGAGATCCTTTTTAGAGTTAAGGATACAAACTTGTGCTTTGGAAAAGCGGAATTTTCTCTGATATCCGGACTTAGATTCCGGGATTTGAGGGATGGACATTCCGATTTTGACTCTCCACCGAAGATGTCAAGGCTAAAGCATAAGTATTTTTTAGCTGATAACAGAATCACCGGAGGGCACTTGTATGACTTTCTTTTTTGCAATACAATCTCCAAGGACCAGGTAGAGGTTGTCGGAGAAACCAGTAATGCCATTAGAAACGTATCGGATAAAATGTTGCGTCGTCGCAGGATATGTGAAGGGAGTGAAACGGTTCAGTGGGAAGGTAATGATAGGGTGAAGGTGGTATTAGTCTATGTGGTACACATGTTCTTGTTGGGGCACCAAGACATCCATGGGATAGAAGAAGATCTTTGGGACTTGGTGGACAACCTTTCAGAGTTCAACAAGTACCCATGGGCCGAAAGGGTGTACGAGGCCACTATACAAAAACGTGAAAATGCATTTAAATCTTCTATCAAGCCAAAAGGAATGACACGAGTGTTGGTGGTAATATAAATTGATTTCTGTTTCAAAAATTCATATGTTTAGGCTCTATGTTTTTGCATATCCATTAACTTCGATTGTGGTTCTAATAGTTTTTGTTTGTATTTTAGGTTTGGTTCCTTATGATGTTCCGGGTGTGCTTGGTGATATGGGAAAAGAGATTAGTATTAAAGGGTGGTGCCCTCATATTCTAGACGTGTTGTGCACGGAAAAGGTTAAGCATCGTCAGCTATGTTGTTCGGTGATTCGTTCGGACGTGAGTGAATCAATGATGCAGTATCACAATGATCCAGAACTGTTGGTAATTCTTGGGGTAGCCAAGGGACCCCTCAGTTATCAACAACTGGAGGATCTCGAGACCGAAATTAAGTTAAGAAAGCAATGGCAGACTGAAGATGAGGTTGTTGTGGAAGATTTGGAGGCGAAGAGCGAGGAAAAGGGAGGACATGCTGAGGATCCTGTAGTAGCTCAATTACGTGATATGGTGGATGACTTAAAGCGTCAAAATGAAGAGAGAGAAATTTGGGAAATTCAGCAAACTGAGATGATGGCGAAAATGATGGCGATGCTCAAAATTCAAGAGAAATTGCTCCTGTCGAGGAGACCTAATGTGGGTGGATTTGATTTGATTTTAAATCATGTTAATTTGTTATGAAAATTGTGAACCCGCATAGATCTAACTTGTTTAAAAACCATTTCCAAACTTCACGTTAACGGGGTCCCGCACAGGAATTGGAGGCAAATCCCCGTAATACGAGAAGATGAACATTATGAGACTTTTGAGGACTATCAGAAGTCGATTCCCTGAGCAAGATAATGATGAAAATGTTCTTGATGATTTTGGTGGTGAATCACTAGCTGATTTTTTTGAAGCTAATACTGGTGTAGAATCTGTAGTTGGAAACAACGAGGCAGAAATAATAAGCACAGATAGCCCAGAGGTTTCACTGGTAAGTATTTCTTGCATCCTTTTTGTGGGGCAAATATAATCCTCTAGTCATTTGGGTATGGGAGTATGGTATGGCTTGTTAATCCTGGTGTATTTTTCTACAACCTGTTTGTCTCTAATTAAAATTCCATTTCAATGTCTCCGGCCCTCTGTATATGTAGGCCGATGTGTTTAACGAAATCAAGAGCAAGAAAAATAGTCCACATCGGGACAATGAGAAAATTCCTAAAGTTGTGAGAAAAAGGATGCTAGGGCCCCTGGTGAAGTCACCATTTACTACTTGCGGAGAGACTAATCCTAAAATCCCTGCTGTTAGGATACTGAAGAAGAGATTTGATATTACCGCTGACGCTATTGCTGTCGACGAGTCAAATCCAAGGAAGGTTCGGAGTATAGTAGATTTGAGAAGGGATGACGTTGATGCGGAGAATGGTAAGAGAAAGGCTTCCGTGAATTTGGAAAATGGGTGTAGCACTTCAACAAATGGTGCAACCGATGTTCAAGGTCTCCGTAGGAGAGGTGCGAAGAAAGGTAATGATCTGGTAAATTATTTCAAAAACTTCCAATCTGATCGCTTGAGGGTAGCGCCGGCTGAAATTGTCGGTGTGAATAATTTTATAGACCAAGGTGAGTGTCCATGTTATATCTTATTTTATATTATTGGGTGTCCTTGTTTATTTAGAAAGTAACTCTAGACTATCGTGTTGTTATTGTTTGGTATAGGGATGACGGTGCAAACGGATCCTTATTAGGTTGTGCGGATTTTAAGAAATTACTAAGGGCTAGGGAGCCTCTAGGGACGTATGTAAGTTAATTTGCATTAAACTTCAACATTAATATAAGAGTTTTAATCTCTCGTTTTAAGTATTGTGAGATGGTTAAACTTATGTGTTTTGGATTGTCATGCAAAGCATATCAACGTCATGCTTTGCGCCTCATGCGCGAGTCAACCACAGGCGTAGATGGCAATTGGACAACAATTGTGATTACTTTGAAGTATGTTATGTGACAAAAGAACACATCTCGGGTTGTAGATTATTTGTAATTTTTATGGTAAACCATTGTTGTAGCGGTAACTAACCATCGATTTTTTTCCTTAGCCTCTTATAAAGGGGGAAAGAACAGGACAAAGGAGGTGGCAGAATATATGAATGGGATTAGGCCGAAAGGCGGGGCTAAGACTTTGGAAACCGTCTCTATGGTATATGGTGTGGTGCATCTTGTCGACAAACAACACTGGGTCGCTATAAGTATCGACATAGGGGAGAAGATAATTCTTATTTATGATTCCATTAGTGACCAAAACAGTAATGTTGGTAATGATGGGGTCCATGTAGAAATCGGGAAGATAACGGACTATTTGGAGAATAACTGGTACGACGGGTCTTGGAGAGTCGAGTTCGTAGAAGATTGCCCTCAACAACCCGATAGGTAACTAATCTTTACCAGTGCAATTAATGCACAATTACTTGAGTATAATTACCTATTTCCCTGAGTTACACATTGATTAGTTGTCTAATAGCCAAAACTGGTTGATTGATGCTCTGCCTTGATTAATTGCAATGAATGCTTGCTGAACCAGTACTTCACATAGCTTTATAAACCCTGCAACATCTAGTATTTTAGTATGTGTCATTGTGGTAGTTGAGTAAAATCATTGCTTGCTGAAATCGTTATCACAACCCATCAATCTCTGCAGGACATTGTGTTTTTATGCATGAAAAGTCTGCTTGCTGTTCATAATCTATATATCCATTTAATTAAATCCTTCTTCCCAGAATTATGCACTAAAGCTTGCTTGGTTAGTATAACATTTTGGCCTACCTGAGAACTGTTCCACCGTGATTCTCTCGATATCTTCATGATACTGTGTCTGTAAAACAAACTTTTCTGAGAATACCTAATCTAGGACTAGAACTGTGTGCCTCCCAAGTCCTCTTAGACCTTGTGCATGATGCATCCCTGAAACTGGTAGATTATGTGCTCAAAAAGTGTATCTGTTGAATCTAGGTTTGGGGGTATCTCAGTTATATCCACAGTCTTCCTTACCCTCTCATGTTATCTATGTTTGGGTTGATCCTCAACTCTTTAGATTGTTGGTATATGGTGAATCATCAATGTATTAATCGTTTGATGAAAATCGTGTTATGATGCAAGAAAAATATATAATCATTTACGTTTCGATGTAACTGTCTCCATTTATGCATACAAATGAGACACTCATGCGGGGTTTATTCCTTGAAGATCATCGAGCATCTAATCGGGGCACTGATTATAAAATGATGGATGATAAAAAAATTCTCCAGTATCGTCGGGAGATGGCTGTGCAGTTCCACAGGAAAGAGTTCTTCTGCTGAAGTAACATGTTTATCTGTTTGTATAGGCAGCTTTGACCTGAACACGGGTGGATGCAGGTCATTGGTATTTTGGATGTGTAAATAATATTACGGCAATGAATACGACTGTGGGCTCGCTTGTGGTGATTGTTTTCTTAAATCAACCACACCTACTTTGAAAATACAAAGACATTCTTGTGAAAACTTGTGGTTGTGTTATAATGTGGAATGTGCGGAGATTAAAACTTCCTCAATAGCTCTTCATGACGAGTGGTTCTCTTCTCGTTCAAAGTATGTGGCATTTTTTGTAGCTAAATATTATGAGATTGGTGAAGAAAGTGAAAGAGGCTACCAATTAAACGACAAATCAAGGTTTCTCATCCAGTTATTATCTTCTCAATTCTCATATACAAGTTATTAGGCAAGCTCTATTATTTTTTCTATTGGGCTTGTTTGGTTTCCTTGTTCTTGGGCTTGCTTCTATAGTATTCTTTTTGAATTGTAAAGAGTCATCAAATTCTTCATGTCTTTGTATCGGGCGGTATGCTGTTTAAGCTTTGAAGTAAATCTTAATGAACATATCTTGAATTTTATGCTCAACATGTTGATTATTAAAGTATATTTTCTGCATATGTTCCCAACCAACTTGACTTTATAGTTGATTATTATAGAGAGGAAATACTTTCCCCATCTCCATTTCTAACAAAAATCAACCCAAACAATCAAATATATTCAATCAAATTACCAACAAAATTATCTTCTCTGAGATATTATCTACATCAATATTTCATACGGATACTATTCATGTGGATCATAAATAGTTGTTTGTTATAGTATAGCTTGGGGTAGGCGGGTCGGTTAAAAGTATGGCCAATAACTTATTGGGCATTTTACAAGTCACTTTCATTGGTTCTAATTGTTTGTATTGTTTTGGATGGTGAAGTGTATTATAAAGCTAATGATCAAGTACTACTATGAAATGGAACAATGATAATCTTTTTCAAGTTGTAAATGAAATACACGACTTCATAATTAAGCTTGTTCAATTTTACATAACACTAAGCACCAATGTTGGTGAAAACGAGATCATCCAATAATTGTTTTTTTTTTTTTTAGAATCACCAAATCAAAAAATAAATACCCAAAATAAAATGTTTAACAGTGTGGCCTCAAGATACCCAAAATAAATACCCTAAGATTGACGAGTGGTTCTCTGCCGGTCGCCTCATTTTCAACTTTTTTCCTTATCAGTGAGGCCTTTGTCCTAGGAAAGCCGCCTAATCATCTTTAATGGTGGTGGGTTGATACCGGGTACCTGCAGCGATTCGGTAATGCCGGGCGATTGGTAAATAATGCCAGCATACGATACCATGTACATCCCGACAGTGAAATACTCGTGAACATATCTGAGAACCCATGAGAACAGTGTTAGTACATATAATACAAAATGCACATGAATGATGACTTACTTTTCATAGAGTGGTGGTCTATGTTGATCATGTTGAGTAATAATCGCCACAACATGCACACAAGGTACACCTGATACGCCATTTGCCGCATTCACACTTTTTTCAGTAACAAATTAACATTCCTACTTGGCTTTGTTGCATATATTCGTCACCAAAGTGTTGTGGTGGCTGCGCCGCCAAATTGGACGTAATGATGCATAATACAAGTCTTTACGAAGGATTTGATGCCCTAATTTTGCACTTGCTCTCGGAACGATACGTCCATCCTTCCACAGTCTTCCATTCCTTTGCCTTGTCAAAAACAGCTGAATAAGCTTAGCTTCAAAACCCATTACGAACTGGCATATGGGCAAACACTTGAGCTCGTTATCCCACAGATCAAACGCCTTGGTCAAGATGTTTACCATTTGCGGATAACGGGCAGAAGGGTCATACGAGTGCCTAGCACAACTTGATTGCACACACACTTCAACCCAACGCCTTTGAAGCTCTGTCAATTTTACTAGATTCCTTTGGTGGTCAACAAGGTTGTAAGACTTTGCTGCATCTAATGCTTTTTTCTGAGATTCTGGTTCAACAAACCCAATACGGATATCCTGATAAAACTTACGAGCACATAGTCTATAAAAATGTTTAACATCCTGGAAGTTCTGGTCAACAACAATATCGATGCCTGTAAGGACAACATTCGAGCACATTAGCCGCATCAAAAACATATACATAACTGATAGATATGAGATTCCAGTGTCTCACCATTTGAGAAGTCGTGAAAAAAATGTAATTTCCCTTTTGGTGTTCTCTTCAGATCGGAGCGATGATAGACAAAAATTTGTCCCATTCTTTCATTCTTCCCTCCCGCAGATGTAAATGGCAATAGGATACATGCCATTGTTACCATCCACAGAGGTAGCAGATAAAACTTGTTCCACCATACATACTTGTTTAGCGGGGACCAGGCTAATGCTATAATTGGTCCGCATCCATCATTAAACCCTTCAATGGATGCCCTATACGCAATACATAAGCCTTCAAACTCTTTAGTCTCTGGGTGGATGGTCCAACTAGCAATGCTTCTAGTGGTTCATTTCAACAATAAGTCACATCTCGTACTAAATCGAGTTCAAACAATTGAAAAAAGGAATCATATCAACAACATACACATTACCAAGTAGAAAACTTAACACACAAGGCTTTAGAGTTACTCAAGTGTTTATATAGATCCATACGTCTTTGTACAAGGCAGTCATGGAGTGCTTTGCGTGCTTTTGTTGTAGAGATTTTAACTTTATATCGCTCAAGATTTTTTTCCTAATGCTTTTGGTCTTACACCTTATCCCACTTGTTATGTATCCCGTAAATATTTCCCTCAACATTTCTTCCCCAATGTCGATTTTTTTCATTTTTACCCTATCGGTTTCATTATCACTAGGATCACTAAAATACCAATCAAATTCCATACTAGAATAACCACTCTGAATATCGTCATCGGTATCACAGTGCTCCTCGTCAATTCTTCTTGTGGGCTTCTCCTTTTCCTTCCCTTTGGCCCTCTTCACCAATTTCGAAAGGGGAACGTTGTCAACATCAGGCTCGGTTTTGGCGCTGCAAAGAAAAGGAAAAAGATTAAAGGGGCACACCACATCCAGTTGTTGAGAATTGGGGCATGAGAATCTTTGATTCTGGTCCAAGATGTTGGGGACCAAAGGACCAAAATAAAAGCAGTTGTTGGAAGATGCAAAACAAAACAAATAACTACTTTCCTGAGAAAAAAAAGAGTAAATCTAAGTACAATAAAAAAGTTCAACCCCCCCCCTTGTGGTACAGGAATATCGATGGATTAAAGTGGTTCTCCATTTCGTATTTCTAAAAGACAACTTACTGAGTAAAGTCAAAAATTCACCTTTTATTGATTTTAGTTTTTTAAACACATAACACTGACGACAACATGAACAACCAAATGTTGGGTTTAAGGTGGTTTGCTACAATGAACTCGCAAGTGTTTTGATAATTAAATTAAAACGGGCCCCACTTTTACATCATCCAACAGACCACTTGACAAACATAATTCATTTTTTGTTTTCTTTGGGTTGAAAAAAAAATAAAAAAAAATTGGTGCTAGTATTTACACACATCACACTGAATCATGGGATCCAACAAAAAGAAAACACATCTTCAATCATTTAATCATGGGATCATCATTCCAAAAAATCAAAATAATAAATACTACTAGTATCATCTAGATCTGAATATTCTTCTTGCCATCAATACCAACTACTAACCGATAAAAATCAATGCAATAATCTGTAGCATACCACCTTAAACCCAACACGCAGAACTGAATCTAGTAAATCCAATATTTGTACAACCTGAAATTAAAGCATTCATACTCAACAACTTAGTAGCTAGCAGAGTATAAAAGTTCAAAATTCTCTGAATGCACTTACCAGTTTGCTGCTTTCCTCTTCGTCATTTGATGTAATCAACTAAACCCTCTATAGATCTGCAATAATGGACCAGAAAATCTCTAATCTCTCTCTATACTCTTGTCTGAGTTCAATACAGTGAGATAAGATGAGTGAAGCTAAAATAAAATGAGTGTAGTAATTGCTTCATATCTAGACATCCAAACCAGATCTACCCACCCGCCACATTTAATGTCACACATTTGTCGACCGCTCATCCTCAACTACTTATTACACGTTCTTACATCTGGTCTACTATAAAAACCAACAAGACGATTCTTGACCAATCCATTTCGGTTTTGACCTGGTCAATTTAACTTTTTCAATTACTTCGATCAAAAAATAATAATGGCCATTCCTCTTCTATGCAACAGGTGGTTCATGTCACCACAGGCCTTGGTAATAAGAAATTTTGTGGGGAGTCCGCAAACCATTGGCTTGGCTTTACCTGAGTTTGTTGCATCTGCAAACAATTCACGGTAGTTGTGGATGGGTCAAGGAATTCTGAGATTCATTCATCCGAAAAAAAAAAATATTAAAAAAAGGGACTATTGATTCATAGAAATTTACAGAATCTACATCTGTAGTGTCTGTGTATTGCATTCCAAGAGTATTTTGTTCATAGAATCCACATCTGAACTGTCTTGAACTTCACTTATCTACCAAAAGAGTAACAAAGACTTGTTGCAAACGAAAGGGGATTGTTTTATGAACTTACAAAATGCCTTCTACTTCTCTAAAGGGCAATCGTTAACATTTTTTTTTTGATGCAAAAAGTAATATATTAATCAAGCAATAAAGTACATAATTATCCCTCTATCCCATTGTACATGATCATGTACCACAGCCTCCGCCATCTTATAAGCAAACATACATGTAAACTGTGGGAAAGCAAAGATAGGCATGATACAGATTTGTCCAAGCACAATACATCAACTTTCAGGCTTGCAGCATGATGTTACCAATATCCAGCAAATTTATTAAACAAAACAGAATAACCAATTACACTGATGTCTTTAAAGACGAAGACTACGAGGTCCGACAAGTTTCTTATAAAATCGACCTCTGGACGTCTTTGCCTTAAGTCACCAATGTACATGATCATGTACCACAGCCTCCATTCAGCTTGAACCGCAACCATTTACTCCGCCATCTTATAAGAAAGCAAACATGTATCTGCGGGTAAGCAAAGACAGGTCATGATGCAGATTTGGCCAAGCACAATACAACAACTTTCAGTGCTTATGAGCATGATGTTACCAATATCCAGCAAATTTATTAAACAAAACAGAATAACCATTTACAATGATGTCTTCAATGACGAAGACGGCCGAGGTCTGACAAGTTCATTCATCTTGAACTGCAACCATTTACTCCGCCATCTTATAAGCAAACGAACATGTATACTGCGGGTTAGGAAAGACGGGCACGATGCAGCAAGTATAAGCAGGGTAATAATACAATTGCAAGAAACAGGAAACCTACCAAGTATACAAGTGAAATATAGCCTGTCAGATTATGACAAAAAAGTGGGTATACAGGGTTATCCCAGTGATAGAAAACAGTTGCGTCATCATCATCACGGCTGATGCAAGTAAAAAATATGTCAGGTTCAAAGATAGATGGGAAAGCATAATTCTTATCAACACTCAGAGGAGCAGGCAATTTATCAATATTATACCTAGTTGTCCTGTATCCAAATAGAGCACCCCTGTCGAAAGATCCCGATATGATGAGTGCTAAATAGTGCATATTTATACACCTTTTTATTGGCATTTTACTCATCTTTTGCGCTAGAAATCAGATATTATCCTGCATTCTGTGTTTTCCTTGTTTTCAAGAATAAATATTTGTATTAATTAATTTTGTGTTTTTAGGTAATAAATAAAGCTCGGAGAAACCGAGGAGCAAAAGAGCAAAGAATTGGGAGTCGAGCATCTATGGAGCGAGATAGCCAAAGTCCGCGCGTGAATCGCTTTACAACCCAACAAGGAAGACATGACCTTGAGCTAGACTCGACCCGCGACCGGATCCGAGCTCGCTCACTCCGAGCCATTGAGATCTTCCTCGCCTACATCCAACGGTCGCTCCACCTAGCACATCAACGATCGCCGCTCCCGCTCAACACCGAAGATGCATATATCCGTAGCCGATTCCAGATCTCAAATCGCTCTTCATCCGACGCGCCGATGCCTTCTCATCATTTCTCGCTATACTCCGCCTCACCTTTGAAGAGCCCTATATATTCCCATTAACCAAAACCCTAACTCATTTCTTTTTCTTCCCTTACCGACAGTTGCAGAGAGAGCTCTGCTCCTCTCCTTCCCTTCCCCTTCACACCTCCTTCACCCGACCAAAGAGCCCTTACCACCTCCATCATCACCTTCCTGACATCAAACAACAACTCCATAGCCACCTACTCCATCACTCTTTCTCGAGTCATCTATTTCATAGCTTCTCCACCCTAGAGGCTAGGTTAAAGATGACTAGAGTTAGGGTTGCTCATCTATCAATCGAGGGAGTTGCTAAGGACGATGTGACAAGAAGAGGAAGCGATTCGAGTATGGGTTCGAGTTTTTATTAATTTAATTTTTATTTTAATTGAATTAGGGTTAGGTATTTTGGGGGAAACTTTGCATGTATAAATAGGAGTGTTCTATGGATGTAGAAGGCACGCCTGGATTAGCCAGTGCAGTCACTTTAGTTTTAATTTTGTGTATTTTGTTATTTCATCATGTTTTAGTTTAATTCTGCTAGGGTTCAGATGAAACCCATAACCTTTTGCTAAGAATTGCTCATGTTCGATATCTGTTTTTGTTGTGCTTTATTGTTTGGGGTATACATAATCTTAACACATTTGCACTTTACTTTCACAAAGCATGCCATGTATGCTTTGTAGTCGAGTTCTTTTCATTGTAATATGTGTGCAATTCATGCTTCATTGAAATACTATTAATCCTCGGACTAGTTGTGCCCCGAGAAGACAACTAGTGCTTGGGAGAGATGCTTTAATTGTGATTAGAATACCCATTTTAAGTTAGGTTGAATCATCTAAGTAGTGAACATGATCTCGTGATTAGTTGTACTATGACAAGACACCTAATACTAGGGATTAGTTAATTGCTTTGGTTGATAATAACTCTTTCATTGAGACCCTGGAAATGGCAGACTTGCCATTACAAGGGACGAAAACAGTATCAAAAATTGAACGGTCTTAGCTGAGGTCAGGTGGTGGATTCGACACCCTAGAGCTCCCTTTTTGTTACAATTTACTCTTGCTGTTTTCCTTAGCTTAGGTTCAATACATTTCAAATCAGGTAGATCGGCAAAACACCCTTTGTTACTCTGTCACACTAGAAATTCAGTTAGCAAGCCTTTGATCAATACAAGAGCACCACAAGTCTCTGTGGTTCGACTCGTATGTGCCCAGTTCTACAACCAAGACACCGTGCACTTGCGGTATCACCGTAGGCCATAAAATACATACATTCTGAGGCCTACCAAGTTTTTGGCGCCGCTGCCGGGGACTTGGCGAGTGCCTTGCTGATTTTTGGCTAATACTTCACTGAGTTTCACCCCTGTACATATTCGCCTGCATTGTTGTTTAATCTTCACTAGTGTAACTTAGCTTATTTTCTTTTGTATTACATTACTTCCATCCATCCTGTGCATATCATCCCTCCTAGTGCATTCTTGCATAACTTAGCTTAACCTCTACATCTTTACATCTTTGCATTTCTGCATCTGTTATTACATTTAGCTTAGTTTAATTACTTTCAATCCTGCCATCTTTCATATACATTGCACCCCCAAGCTTGTCAGTTGAGCTGTGCATCTGTCAGTGCAGCTGTGCATTTGTGAGTGCAGCTGTGAATTTGTACATCTGTCAGTGCAGCTGTGCAGTTGTGCAATTTTTTTATGTTGTGTCTTGAGCTGTGCATTATAGAGAACTAATCTCTTTGTTGAGCCAACAGGTGCTGGCTGTGCTTGCTGTGCTGCTGTGCAAGCCAACCCAAGAAAGACAAGAGCAAGAGCAGCCCCTGCAACTTATCGAATTCAGTCAGTCCCAAGAACAGCAGCTGAGCATAGCTGCAGCAGCACGGCCATCTTGGCTGCACGCAGAAAGAACAAAGCGGTGGGCATAGCTCCGACAGACACCCATCTTGGCTGCACAAGGTTGGTGACTCCACCTACAATCTCCATTCTCGTAATGCCCCGTTGTGTGTTACGTGACCATAGAGCCATCTCGCCTCGTAGCCGCGATTTGAAAGTGAACTTAGATAGCCAAAGCCCTGAGCATAATCCCAAACTTTGCATGATACTTGCTTGCTTGTTTGACCACTGTGCTGAATGCCAGACCCTGCTCACTTGCTAGCCCCTGAAGCTACAAGTTTGAGCTATCACCTGTGAAAACCAAATAGTTAAACAAATCTTGTTGACTTGTCTTGAGTTGCCAGCATCTGTGAGGAATTGTGTGGCCTGAGCTAGTCTGTGTTACCCTGTGAGTGCATTTGCCAACCTGTGGAGAGCTTGAGCTGCTCTCAGACTTGAGTTGTGAGAGACTTGTCAATCTCTGCCAATCCCTGCACCTACACATAACTCACCAGGCTGTGCACACAGCCAGTGCATGAGCTTGCCAAGCTCTGCACAACTGAACCCAGCACCACATAACCAGGGCTCTGCACAAGCCTTCATAGCTGGGCTGACTGACCACACCAGCTGGGCTCACTGAACCCAACCTGGGCTGCAAACAAACTTTAACCCAGCTCACCTGGGCTAACACAACCTGGGCTTTACATACCAAAACTTTCAGCCCACACTGCTGGGTTAACTGAATCCTACCTGGGCTTTGTGCACACACTGAGCCCACTTCCTCTGGGCTATACTTTTCCAACACAACTTGGGCTTTGCACTCTGCTGCTGGGCTTAAACTAAACTAAGCCCACATCTGTTGGGCTGTACACACAACTAAGCCCACTTCTCATAACCTTTGGGTCAGGTGTGTTTCAAAGACTTAGGCGTGCACACAAACTCTTGGGCTTCCCACAAAAACCAAACAAAAAGCCCACAACAAAACCAAATGAAACCCAATAAACCAAACCAATCCCACCTAAACCAAACTAAATTTTGAGTTCAATTTGAGTACTAAATCATGACAGGATTTTGGTCTGCATCTGGGGATGGAAACAAATCCCTTAGAGAGCTTGCTTACGGGCACGCTTCACAGGATGAACCCCCCACATACCATAGTGATTTTAGGGAATTTTATGCGCCTTCTCAGGGCCCTGACCTCACATACCCTAATCACTATGAGCACATGCATCATCCACCACAGGTTGAAAATGAACACTTTCCTCATACCCAGTCATCACTTCTAGATCAATTAGAAGCTCAAGTTTCTGCTTTAGAAAGGCAATTACATGAGCAGTCTGTCAAATCTAATCCCCCTAGGCAATATGAAATGCATGCTTGCACCTTATGTGGTGGCTTAGACCACCCTGCTGAGTACTGTTATATTTTGCATGATTTTAGGCAGTCTAGGGAAAGCCATGATAATCAAATGTACGAATTGTCTAGAAGTGACTATGACCATGCACACATGCATCATTCACCACAGTGGGGAGATGAGCAATTTTATACTCCCCCAACTCCTAGTTTGCAATCAATAATGGAAACACTCATAGAGCAAAATGCTAGGCTTGAAATGAATGCAATGCATGACCATCCATATAGCAACATGTCTGAATTTCCCTTCTCTAGTGAACCTCATGCTCAACTATACAATGAATATCCATATGAGGAATGCATACCCACTAGTGAAGACTCTCCTTCAATGGAACAACTCAAGATGATTCTTCAAAGGAACCTGATTGAGTTACAAAATGATAGGATTGAAAATAGTGTTTCTAGTCTTACTCATGCAACTAACATTGAATATGAACCTAATCCAGAGGTAGATGAGTACACTAAAAATACTACAATTTTGAATGGAGAAATGAATTCTTGCTATGATGATGACGATGATGATGAATATGAAGAGCATGTGTATTTTGAAAATGTAATGGAATCTTTTGGTTCAGAGACGTTAGGTGTCTCTCATGTGAACCCTATGAATGATGCTTCTTCTGAAATTCATGCATGTGATATTGATGTGGAACCTGTGCAATTATCCTGTGAACATGAACATGATTTACCCTCTTTTGACTTTAGGAAAGTGTGTGATGGTACAAATGATTTTAAAAATGAAAACAACCTATATGTACCTAACCTCTCTCCTGAGTCACAAATTGAAACTCCTCCACCCAACCTAGGTGTTGTTTGTCACAAAATTGCAAAACCAACTTTTCGAAAATGCCTAACTTAGGCCTAGAACTTTGTGCTTCCCAAGTCCTCTTGGACTATTTTGCATCAAAGTATAACACTCTTAAGGAGCCACAGGTTGGAATGTGTATGTCTCACAGGTAATTAGCAAAACTCATTTCGAGTTAGACCTTTTGCATGATGTACCTTTAAAATTGCAAGATTTTGTGATTTCAAACACACCCATTCACAAGTTTAGGTTTGCGGGAAACTCATTCCCATTTGCAGTCTTACTTGCACTCTCATATTATATTTGTGTAAGGCTGTTAATGTGTGTACATATTTTCTATTGGGTTGATCCTCAACTCTTTAGATTGTTGGTTTATGGTGCATTTTCATTGTATATATTCAGTAGGACTTGTTAAATTTTTCTTTTCTTGATTCGGTTGAGTCTTCTTGCACATATATTATGCTAATCCGATATGATCTCCGTTGAGAATATTGGATTCTAGCCTTGACGAATGAAGCTCAACCTTGCTCTTGCCGACATCCCAGGTAATCTCTTCCCTTTTTATCTTATCAAGATAGTTCTCGTGATGGTACGTGATTTGTTCAAATTTTTCCTATCTGTGGCACATTGAGGACAATGTTTGATTTAGGTTTGGGTGCATTTGCATTTAGAGTTTTTAGTTTTTATTTTGCATTTAGAGTTTTTAGTCTTTTATTTTACCTTTTATTTTCAAAAAAAAAAAAAAAAAAAAAAAAAAAAAATTCAAAAATCTTTTTGTAAAAACCTCCAACTTTTAGAGATTTTAGAGTCACTAGCATGCTTCTAGCTATGTTTACATAGAGAATCGGCCAGAAATAACAAAAGTTAGAAATCGGAGAACACAATCGGGTTCCTTAGTTGATTAGAGCGTTAAAGTTGGATTTAACCATGGGAGGGCGAATTAGGTCTTTGTTTAGATATTCGGTAGTAGAATTGTGATCACCCATAGTGGAGACTACCCATTTTACATCAAGTGAGGCACCAACCTTCATTTTTGCAACTTTCTAGAAAAGCTGTTAGAGTGTGTGTCACCTTACGTAAATTAGGGTAGGAATGGTGAGCTACCCAACTTCGCACCATTTTCGACTACTTTTGATCTCTTGAGTGCTAGTTTTTGTCAATCATGAGGGTGACGTCTAAAGATGAAAACTCCTTCTAAATACCGATTTGTAGTTAGCATCATTCTCTCTCTCAATCAGCAAGACCCATAGAAACACATCATCGTCAAAGAACCGGAGAAAGAATCGAATATTGAAAGAAAAGTTGAGATAGTCCAAGGTTTACGTGCAACAAAGAAAACGAAAAGAAAATGGGATGAGAATTAATAAAATTTATAAAATCAAGACAATACAAGTTGTGGAAAAATTGAGTGATAAAGTCCTTTGTCCATGGAGTTAGTTGTTTCATTATTTGTATTTTTATTTTCACTTATTATTAAAAAAAAAAAAAAAATCAAAAAAAAAAAAAAAAAAAAAAAAAAAAAAAAAAAAAATCAAAAAAATATTGTAGTTTATTTTTGCTACCACCATGGTAAAGAGAGTTCAAGAAGAAAAATCCAAATAACAAGGAATTTGAGTAGAAAAGTTAAAAATTGTCAAGTTTTTGTGAAGTTTAGAAGTTCGTCATCAACAATTGAAGACCAGAAGACCAGAAGATTGAAGACGTTTCTATGGTTCTTATGAGAGAGTGATATTAATTGCCGATCGGGTGAGAAGTGAGTGAGTACTCCCACCCCTTGCTAATGGTTGATTTCCTTTCTTAGAGATCATCGAGGAAAAAGATTCTTTTTGTCCACATACGTGGAGTCTCAGATTTTATTTCGGAAGGTTATCCTTCTTACCTACAACGTGTGCGGGATTTTCTCTCTTTATTCCTGCCTGCACATGAGAGACAAAAAAGCGATCTTTTTGAGTGCAATTATCATAAAACCCTAATGGTGAGACAGAAGTTGAGACTTATGATCACAATCGAATCCGAATTCTTTCATATGGTATGGTTACTTCTCGCTCAGCACTTAAGGATGAGAATGCGTTCTTTGGTAGTTCTAAATTCTGTTACTAGCATGCAGAAACTCTATGTCCTCATAGCTTCTTGGAGGCTTGAGACTCTTTTACACTCTGAAGTTGGAGAAGGTTTTGTGGGTACACCTCTGGCAAACCCTCACGAGACTACAACTCGTCCACTAGGGACACCTAGGGGTTTAAAGGCTTAGTGCATACGCTAAATGCATTCGAGAGACTGCGGGGTATAGTTAGGATTTCTTCATTTCTGTTTCACTTGAGGACAAGTAAAATTCAGGTTTGGGGTATTTGATGAGTGCTAAATAGTGCATATTTATACACCTTTTTATTGGCATTTTACTCATCTTTTGCGCTTAGAAATCGAGATATTATCCCCATTCTCAGTGTTTTCCTTGTTTTCAAGAATAAATATTTGTATTAATTAATTTTGTGTTTTTAGGTAATAAATAAAGCTCGGAGAAACTGAGGAGCAAAAGAGCAAAGAATTGGAGTCGATCATCTATGGAGCAGATAGCCAAAGTCCGCGCGTGAATCAGTTACAACCCAACAAGGAAGACATGACCTTGAGCTAGACCCGACCCGCGACCCGGATCCGAGCTCGCTCACTCTGAGCCATTGAGATCTTCCTCAGCTACATCCAACGGTCGCTCCACCTAGCACATCAACGATCGCCGCTCCCGCTCAACACCGAAGATGCATATATCCGTAGCCGTTCAGATCTCGTCTGCTCTTCATCCGACGCTCGCTGATGCCTTCTCATCATTTCTCGCTATACCTGCCTCACACTGAAGAGCCCTATATATTCCCATTAACCAAAACCCTAACTCATTTCTTTTTCTTCCCTTACCCGACAGTTGCAGAGAGAGAGCTCTGCTCCTCTCCTTCCCTTCCCCTGTCACAGCCTCCTTCACCCGACCAGCAGCCCTTACCGCCTCCATCATCACCTTCCTGACATCAAACAACAACTCCATAGCCACCTACTCCATCACTCTTTCTCGAGTCATCTATTTCATAGCTTCTCCACCCTAGAGGCTAGGTTAAAGATGACTAGAGTTAGGGTTGCTCATCTATCAATCGAGGGAGTTGCTAAGGACGATGTGACAAGAAGAGGAAGCAGATTCAGAGTATGGGTTCGAGTTTTTATTAATTTAATTTTTATTTTAATTGAATTAGGGTTAGGTATTTTGGGGGAAACTTTGCATGTATAAATAGGAGTGTTCTATGGATGTAGAAGGCACGGATTAGCTTGATCATGAGTCACTTTAGTTTTAATTTTGTGTATTTTGTTATTTCATCATGTTTTAGTTTTATTCGCTAGGGTTCGGATGAAACCCATAACCTTTTGCTAAGAATTGCTCATGTTCGATATCTGTTTTTTGTTGTGCTTTATTGTTTGGGGTATACATAATCTTAACACATTTGCACTTTACTTTCACAAAGCATGCCATGTATGCTTTGTAGTCAGGTTCTTTCTGTGTAATATGTGTGCAATTCATGCTTCATTGAAATACTATTAATCCTCAGACTAGTTGTGCCCTGAGAAGACAACTAGTGCTTGGGAGAGATGCTTTAATTGTGATTAGAATACCCATTTTAAGTTAGGTTGAATCATCTAAGTAGTGAACATGATCTGTGATTAGTTGTACTATGACAAGACAACTAATACTAGGGATTAGTTAATTGCTTTGGTTGATAATAACTCTTTCATTGAGACCCTGGAAATGGCAGACTTGCCATTACAAGGGACGAAAACAGTATCAAAAATTGAACGGTCTTAGCTGAGTTCAGGTGGTGGATTCGACACCCTAGAGCTCCCTTTTTGTTACAATTTACTCTTGCTGTTTTCCTTAGCTTAGGTTCAATACATTTCAAATCAGCCGAGTATCGGCAAAACACCCTTTTGTTACTTTGTCACACTAGAAATTCGAGTTAACAAGCCTTTGATCAATACAAGAGCACCACAAGTCTCGTGGTTCGACTCGTACGTGCCCAGTTCTACAACCAAGACACCGTGCACTTGCGGTATCACCGTAGGCCATAAAATACATACATTCTGAGGCCTACCACGATACATGTTTGCTTGATAGAGCAAACACCGACCTATTCAATTTCCTGCATTTGCAATCCAAGCATTAATATATAAACTGATTAACCAAACACTGATTTAGTTGAACTTTAACATACAGAACAAAAGTTCAACTTAAACATAGAGAAATGAAATGTCTTTCTGATTCATGGGCCGTTTCACAAAATGAAATGAAATGTCTTGTGTAATAAGTCCGTACTAATGTTGGAAGCGATTTTTGACAAGAAAATCAAACTAGGAAGTACTGATAAGCAGAAAGAAGCTGCTGCTAGTTCAGTATTTAAAGAACAACCTGATCTTCACAGAGGAGAACAAAGTGGTCTTTGCAGCGCTGATATAAAGGAGAAAGAAGAAGAGAAGAAAGAAGAAGAAGAGAAAAAACAAGAGAATGATGAATCTGAAAAAGAAACTGGTGGTGGTTTAATACCAAAAAAAGTTGGCAATGTTTCTGTTTTTGAATATGACTTCGAGGAGGCTGCAAATATTGGAAGTAAGATGGTAATGGATGTACAAGACCATCCCGATTTCCCATCCAAAGAAGATGCATTAACTCATGGAGAAGAAAATAAAGAATGCGAAACTAATGTGATAAAATTTGTTTATAAATCCAATGAGAAAATCCAGGAAGATGGATCTCAGAGTACACTGAAAGAGAAGCAGGTTAACCACATACCTACATGGGCTAGAAAACTAGAATCGGTGGTGGATTTCGGTTTTGCTTTTGAACATGACTTCACTATTAGTTGTAACTGTTAAAAGTTAATGTAATGTTCTTATGCACAAGTGTTTAGTACAAGCTTTACTTAACATGCATCTTAGAATTCAGGTTACTTGAGTCTTATGAACAAGTCTTGTGTACAAGACATATCTATCATGCATTTATGATTGCATCTGTTTTAGTGTAAGAAATGAATGGACAAAGAAGGTCCACATGTATCTCTTTCCTTGGGTCATATATTGACCAAGAATAGAGAGAGAATGTAAGAACTTTATGTTATTGAAATCAAAGAGATGGAGAGGAAATACTTTCCTCATCTCCATTTCAAATCAAAATCGATGAGGCAAAGAAATTGGTACCGAGCATTTACAAGGTTGGGGGGCTCTGAGGATCGGCGATAGCACTGAGTGAACCCAGTCGAATCTCCATTGATTTTCATCGTTTTTTCTTCCAATTTTTCTCTGAAATTTTCTCTAATCTTCCTCTAGTTTACCCTTCTTCTATTCTTTAGATTCTAGATTGATTTCCTTTTATTTTATTGTTAAAATTGGTTAAATTTCTCTTTCCTATTCACCCTGAATCGTTTTCTAGGGTTCCTTCGACTTTTATTTCCCTGTTTAGGTAGTTTCAATCTGTTTTCAAAAGCAATTGGTCTTCTTTTTCATTTTTTCTTATTTATTCGTCTGTTTCATCTTTTAGTAGTCTTTGAATTTGTTTAATTTGCTCTATTTTCCTTTTCTAAACTGTTTTTCTTCAACCTAATTTTTCAATTGATTTCCTATTATTTATTCAACCTAATTTTCAATCGATTTCGTATTATGAATAATTATAATATCTATAAACTATGTACAATCATTTGTTTGATTTTGTGTACCTACAGGGGAAGCATTTTTGGAGATGATGCTCAGTTGAGGCCATCTCCGGTCAATACCTCCGTTCAAAGAAGGAGCGATTCGCTACAGTGTTTCGAAAATCACTCTGGTCAACAAATAGTATTCACTTTGGGTGCAAGAAAAGTTTTTTCCGTCTTGAGTAAGGACAATCCCAATATGACATCTTCAAAATATTTGTTAATTGAAGTTATCATTATTTTCAGTCATATAGATTATTTGATAAACTCATCAATGAAAACTGCTAGCATCAGCAATACAGTTCCCGTCAGAGAATATGATTACTTGATAAACTCATCAATGAAAAATGCTAGCATCAGCAATATAGTTCCCGCCAGTGAATATATAAATCAAAACATTGTTTATAACGTTATCTTATTACAAGTGTCAATTCCCTTAAGAAGAAATGTTTCTCCTAAAAATCATCAAACAAAACTTTGTCCTCAAGATTCTGAAATACAGAGAATTTCATTACAAGTGGCAATATTATGCAGACTTCAATGTTCCCTTTAATATTACATGCAATCAGAAAATCTATCCCTACAGTCGCTTCACTCCTCAATCACCTCATTGTAGAAAATTACAAGTGTCATTTACCCACTTTAAGACTGCCTATATATTCATTAACAACTTGCTTGAATTAGGAAGACAGAGATTTCCATTACAAGTGGCACATCTGTGCAGTTACTACTGTTCTAAGATTACATGCAAGCAGAAAATCTGCTCCTATAATCATTACATTCTTAGGCCACCTACTTGTAAACACTTACAAGTGTCATATACTAATTCTAAACTTGCCTATATATACATTAGTAACTTACTTGGTGCTCACACAAAACAAATCAGAAGAAATCTTTCAGAAAAGGATTATAGAACCTAGTACAAAAACTACTTTCCATATCTTCTTAATAATACTCAGAAACTTTCATATCATTTGAGATTTGTTAAAATGTCCGATGTTCCATCTAGGAACTATATTTTTCATCTTACTAGTATTTTAGAGGATGAAACTCAGAATATCACAAAATCTGTTAAGAAATATATTGAATTTCTTAGAAATGCTGCTGTGGATATTGAGAACAGGAAATTTCCTAGTGTTATTGTGAAGCTTTTCAAAAAAATAAAGAAAGGCGAAAATCCTAGAGGGCTTAACACAGGGGAACTAGTTCATGCATTGAATTTGTCTTGGAAGCCAACTGGAAGATTAATAGTGAAGAAGACAGTAGACCCAAGGGTGTTCATCATCAGATTTTCTAATGCTGCTTGATTTTTTCTTCGCAATCTACTCTATCCCAAACAGCTCGGGGTTTTCTTCTGACAATGAGAATGTGGAACAATGAAACTAAAGTGGAGAATGTGGATTTTTCTGCTCAAGACTACTGGGTTAACTTCATACTGATGGGAGATTTGGTGGAGAAACAATATGTGGCAAAACAAGTAGCAAACAAGATTGGTAAAGTCCTTAATCCGATTGGTCCAATGAATGATAGGGGAGAATACCAAGCTCATGTTGTAGCTGATATTTCATTTGGAATGTCTCTGGTGCATGAAGTGAAAGTCATCATTATTGATCCAAATGACAGAGAAACTGTTAAGGTGAAAATTTTCTTCATGGAAGTTCCACATCAAACATGTTTTAGATGTTGGCATGTTGATGCCTCTCATTCATTGGAGAAATGCAATGCTAGGAGAAGTATTTATAATAAGAACTGCCCCAAAGTGTATGTCTATAATGAGGAGGAAGAAATAAGTAATGAGTATGCTCAAACAAGTGCAGAGGTGGAGGATGTAACCATTGAAGCTGCTGGGATCAGAATATATGACAGTGGAATTGATATGGAAGACCCGGCAAAGAAGAGGCATTAAGAGGAGAAGATCAACTGATGACAGTGTTTCTATCTTCAACAATATGGAGATGCCAGGAGTTGGTATTATAGGAGATGGAAGAAAGAATATAAAAGATAGGGAAGGGGCTTCTACTGACTGTAACAGTGATGCTGGAGGAAAAAGCAGCATCAACATAGAAGAAGGCTTAAAAGATGAAATGAGAGGAATCATAATTGTTGACAAAGGTAAATCCCCTGTGTCTGAAAGTAGTGGTTCTAAACCAAAAGAGTGTTTCCATAAGAGAAGGCAGGAAAACTGGTTTCGACTCATTGACCACTACTCAGAACCAAAGATTGAAAATGCTTGGGTCTTGATAAATAAAAAGAACATAATTGGAGGAGTTGGAAAAGCTAGGGTTACTAAAGAAAAGGCTGTGATAATTACTGATGAAGCTGAGAATGCACTTTGCTGGAATATAACTGAGGAAGAAGCGGAAAAATATGGTGAGGTGATTCCAATGGAGATGGCCAATGCTGGTGACTGCTCTGGAAATCTTTTTCTGGTAGATAACAATGCAATATTTGAGGTATTCTTTAGTCACTTTACTCTCAAAGCATCTACCTCTAATACTTTTGCTAATGCTAAGTTATTTGACTATCTTTTTATCCTGATTTACAAAGTAAAGTTTGCATTAGTTTTTAGATTGTTCTCAAAAATTACATACTATAAATATGGCTATGGATGATTTGAAATATGGGAATGACATCCTGGTATCCTAAAGGTCCGAGAGTGCATGTGTATGATTTAAAGAGTTTACCTTTGAATTTACAGAGTTTGAGTATGTTTATAAATTATATGCAATTGATTCAATCGATAATCTTGATCTAAACTTTAAATTCTACTTTAAAACTTCTTGCATGCATGTTTTTATAATTTGTTTTTACAATATTCTCATTAAAATTCATAGAAATAGGAGCAAAATAAATTTTACACAACAATCTTTTTGTTTGTGCAGTTTTATCATTCTTGTTCCTTAAAATGTCATGAATAATTTATTTCCTTGGTATAATAAATTACTATTCGTATATATGGTAATGGATGATAAAGCTTATGGGTTTGACTTTAAAGTTTTATCATGGAACCTCCAGGGTATTAGGTCTGAGTTGAAACAAGATCATTTAAACCACTTAAATAAAACCCATAATCCTGATATGATATTCTTATCTGAGACTAAAGTTAAGATGCAATTGGTTGAAAAGTGCATGGCAAAATTGAAAATGAAAGATTGGTTTATCATCCCTTCTATAGGTAGATCAGGTGGTTTTGCTATTGCTTGGGCTCGGGGAGTTTCCGCTAGCCTCATTTCTTTTAAACATAATGTTTTCAATTTTCATGTTTTAAAGGATAATATGAGCTTTAATATTTCTTTTGTTTATGGTGCATTAGATAAGAACTTAAGAACTAAGCAGTGGGACTTCATTTCTAATTTTAGTGATGCTAATAGTCAATCTAAGAACTTTGCTTTTGCTCTGGTGTTATTTGACAAATTTGGTTCTATTTGTGATTTTGCAGGCGGAACTGGAAGATGCTCAAACTCTGACGAAGCAGAGGCAAGAGCTTGCCGAGAAGCCACTAGGTGGGCTAGAAACTCAGGAATGAATGATATCATCTTTCTTAATGACAATCTCAATGTTACCAATGGTATGAGAAGAAGAAATTTTGCTGCAAGTTGGAGGTGTAAAGTCTTCATAGACAAAGCGCCGGAGATTAGCAACTTTTTGCCTCTTATTCTTTCTTTTATGTTAGAAGGGTTTGTAACTTTATAGCGGATAAAATAACTAAGAAGTTAAATAGATCTTCCTATAAGGATATAGATTTTAGGAGTTGGAACAGTAAGTTAAAGTTGGATTTCCATAAAAATGTCTGTAATATGAACAATGTATCTCTTTCTGCTTAGTTTTAATGAATTTCCTTTTATCAAAAAAAAAAAAAAAAATTCAAATCAAAATCAATCTAAACTATCAAATATACTCAATCAAATTACAAACAGTAACATAAATTTAATGTGGACTGCACACTAGATTTGCATCTGAATAGCGTTCAATTTCTTTCGAATTTTTTGTCCGGGTATTTTTCCCATTTTAAAAATCTGATTTACTGTTTACTCTCTCGAATTGTTGTTTATCATTTGACGATAAGAAAATGACGGCAAAGAAGATGACAACGAAAAAGATTTACAAAAGCCGGAGAGAATGAATTTGGTTTTTGAATTTTTTTTCTTAGAGAAGTAGTTGTGAAACTGTAATAAAGTTAGAGCAGACGTGTAGAAGAAAAATTCATTCTTTATACCTTTCTTTTTCTCCCTCCATTTGTACCTTACCTCGACGAGATAAAGTCAAATTGACACAGTCCAAGCACAAGTCAAATTGAACAATATTGGTGTTGTGCAAAAGCGTTGTGTATATTCCCAAATAACCTGCACAGGCATATGGGGGTGAATTAAGGCTTGGACACAAAGCTTTTACACAAGAAGAAAATAGGGTCATCCTCAGCCATTCGTTGGTGGTTCGCATCAGCCGTTGGATTAGAAACTCTAGATAACCAACCTCTTTTTATAGAGTTTTTGTAAGCACATATAAGTTTGAAAAATCAGCCATTAAGAGACAGACTCAATCATATTGGTCCAAATCCAAAATAAAAAATATTGATTCTGCTAGGAGTCCATAATTTACTTTTGGAGAGATCCAAAAACTTAACTTACAAGGCAATTGAAAGGATTGGGGTTTAGGTTCATCAAAGAAAATTGTCCACGACACTGAATTTTAAAACACAGTTAAAACAAAACATACGACGAATGAAAAGTACTGCTTGGAAAGCTACTGGTTTCACAATTCAGGACAAGTTTTAACATAATGACCTGGCTCATGGCGATTCTTTGCAGGCCTTTTTCCGACCTTTGCCCTTTTTCACCAACAGAGACATATCGCTTCCTTTTTCGACGACCCTTTTAAGGCGTTGCTCGGTATGGAGGCAACACTATGAGCCCATTTTCTGGCACAACCCAGCGTTCTTGACTCAGTACTGGGTTTATCACAGGAGCATACATTGATCTCCATCTGAATCTTGAATAGTAATCTCCACACAGCGGAATAACGTTAATCTTCGTGGTGATAACTACTGCAATGACGTGTGGACATGGCAAATGCTCGAAGTTAAAGACGTTGCAAGTGCAAGACTTCTGCTCCAGATTCACATAATGCTGATCATTATTAACTGCCTCACCTACTTGGAATTCACCATCACATATTTTCATGACATTAAAGGAATACGCCAAATCCCACCAATCTCTAATTGTTTTTTTAGCAAAGTCACTCAAAGCATCCTATCTTGCTTAGCTAGGTCTCTACGTTCAGAGAACCACAACATGATTTGTGACCGTATTCAATCGACCAAATGGGTGATTGGTAGCTTTCTAGCATTCAAAAGCAGGGCATTCCAACTCTCACAGAGGTTTGTTGTCATGAAAAGATAACGGTCTGTTTTGCAATAATCCTAGCCCAATGCCTTTCTGAAACATCACGTACAAAGGCTAAAACCTTCGGATATTTTTTGATTTCTTCCATAGCCTTCCGGTAATCATCAACAGTGTATGCTAGCGCAGCGTTCATAAACGCCGTAGCAGCTGCGTCATTGTGATGCTTCGTTCTGATATTCTCTGCATTGTGAGAAAATGACAATCAATCAACCAAGTATTGAATATGCCCTCAATGTAATATGCTCTTGAGACTAGCCAAAGGTTAGTGCTACATAAAGCTAAAAATAAGCTCAAGGGTTAAGGGAGATGAGTTTCTAACAAATGTAACTCGACCGTAAAGTGTTGTTGCTAAATACCTTTAAGATGGTAGGCGCAGTAAACATGAGATGCCTTGGTAAACACTGTTGAAACCCCGTGTTCGATGCTTTGCGATCTGTCTGAACACACGACTAGATCCTCTCTTGATGAAAAGTCTTTACCAAGCGCATCGAATAACTTTTGCATGAACCATTCACAGGATTCCTTATTCTCAGAATCAACAATGGCAAACGCAATAGGGAACATTT
This sequence comes from Papaver armeniacum, assembly GCA_023531295.1. NCBI lineage: Eukaryota > Viridiplantae > Streptophyta > Magnoliopsida > Ranunculales > Papaveraceae > Papaver > Papaver armeniacum. Next base: position 77,489 of record JAJJWW010004416.1, read on the forward strand.
GATTATTAGCGTCAAACGCAACTGCCGAAAGTAGAGTTCCATAGCCGTCCCAGGAGAGATGCGTACCATCCACCCTGACAAATGTGGGTCTACACCAAGTTTTGAATCCATGTAGACATGCACCCAGCAAAAAAATAATACATAAATTGATCATCTGCATTGGTATGAATCGCCGTTTTTGTGCCTTTGTTGTGTAGTTCTTGTATGTGGCTGTAACCCACCAAGTATTGGTATGAATCGTCGGGAGAACCCCTAACCGCTTCATTTACCCTCTTATAACTAGAGTATGCCTTCCTGTATGGCGATACCATGATCTCTCCACATGTCTTGCATCAGTTGTTTGGGTGTATACACACAGTCACACCTGGCAAATTCCTTCCTGAAGAGTTTGGCCATTGCACGAGCCTTTGCTTTTTTCCTGAGTGCGGGGTCCAAGTTGTCCTCTCTACAACAAGTGTGTGGAGCTGCGACTTTAGTGATTACCCACCAGGTAAGGGTTGGCAGCTGTCTTGCGCACACAGCCCACCTGCACTGCTTAGTGGGATCCTTACATACGAAGCGCATAGAATGTAGCCTACTCACCGAAACCTCGGCCTAAAAAAAGTCTAGTATTTGGACCAACCCAACAGCCAGTTTCAGCTGATCCTTGGTTTTGAATCTTTGATTCTCACACAGCTCATACCACTGCAATTTCCTGTAGGTTTCGGGAGGTGGATAACTCCGCACATGTTTTGGATTAGACGGAGCATCATGTAGGCGGGGTAACTCAATGGCAAATGGTGTGTCCCAAGTTGATTCAAGGCTTCTCCTAGCTTTGGAAACATATTCAGTCCCTGAAATAGATAAACACAATAGAGATTAGTGAGACTAGATAATGTAGGAATACATCTTTGGCATGACCTATTTTAGTGCCGTGTGTAAAAATATATACACAGATTGCTAGCTATTACCAGGTTGCGTAAGCAACATAACAAAGTTACGAGTGTTCTTTACAAGGAAAATACAAAGAAGATCCACAGTGGAATACAGAGATTTGGAAATGATAACAGTATAACAATTAGAGGAGAAGCGAGATAAAATTATTACCCTTTGCCCGGTATTACTTGGGCGGTGCCGCTGTCATAATCTTTGGAGTTATCATTTACGGAGAAATTCACTCTGCTACCGCTGGTAGGAGCTAATGGGGTTGAAATGGTATTCCTAGTTGAAGGTGTATTCCCAGCTGAACACACTTGAGTAACATTACTGGTAAAGGGAGTTGTGGGAGTACAATCTACTATTACTTATTTGAGATGCCTCTTTCCGAGATGCTATTACGAAAAAGATGGAACTCCCGGTGCTTCCTCCACATAAGAGTTCAAGGTTTCTTGTCCGTAATCAATATCCGTTGTCTACACCCTATAACTGGAACCGATGCGGACCATAGACTTCAAAATCGTGTCCCTGCTCAAAACCGGGTAGACCCGCTACTTGCTTCTTTATATCCTCTGGAGTAAACATTTCCTGGAAAACCAGATATTGTAAATGAACCCCGGTATATGCATCGTTACCTCTTCTCCGTACCCAATATCCATTGTAGTGCACATGGACTTTCATATCAGGCATCAAACAAAAACAACTGCAACTGAAACATATAAAAAATCATTACAACCCTTACAATATCTGAATATACAAAGTAGAAAAGTGAAAATTGCAAGAAGGAACGCAAATTCAATGAATTGGTCTTGCTAATGGCACTAAAAACACAAGTTGGCGCACTGTTGTTTTTTGCCATGTGCCACTCCAAATTATGAGACGTCTAGTACCCCAATAAGGGCCTCCTTGAATAAGTAGATATGGCTTCAATAACTACTTCAATGGTAATTACGAGAAAAGGGTGCAACAAAAAGGGTGTTGAATAACTACTTGAACAAAATTTCATTGTGAATCGAAGATAACCCAAATTCATTTTCTCACTACTTTGCAGAATAGTGCTTACACACCGAGATCGGCATTTTCAGAGTGGCTAACACGCGATCCATAATGATATTAATCTAACTCTTTTGCTAAAAAAGCGCACTACCAAAATCAAATGCAGTAGCATTTGCCATCGTAGTCCGTATCCAACCCACTAAGAAACTTCCTATTAACCCCTATTTGAAACCTATTTCATGAAATCAAAATGAAATTTTTTATCCAATTTTACATTATCATCATTTGTTAAAACAAAATCAATATCGACAAAATACCACAATCAACTATATCATAACCTAACATGGCTTATTTTCGATCCATATGGAGAACCCTAATTTCCGATCAGAACATATTTTCGATCTACATGGAGTTCAAAATCTAAAAAAATTAGAAATCAAATTTCCAGGGTTTACAAAATCAAACATTATTTTGATTTCTGAAAAACGGGATTTCCCATACCTGATATGCAGAACTTATATATGAGCTTCACTTTAGGAAAAAAGGAAGAGGAATAATAAGAAAGATTGAAGTCCTGCGAAGGTGTGTGGTGTGTTCTGTGGGAGATCTGAAGTCGAAGATATAGAAGTGAAACCCAGATTAAATTAATGTCACTATTAGCCTAATAATTCTTCTTTAATCCCGTATAATTCTTGTATAATCATTTATTCTTATACAATACCGTATAATCTTTCTGTAATTATGATTAAACTTTTTGTTAATATGATTAATCTTTTTGTTAATTATGAATAGTGTTCGATGTGTAGAAGAAAGAAACATGGGTGTGTACACAAATCAAACATCATATTAAGCCTAGCTAATGGATGTCTACATATCCTTACTACACATCCACGTGGCGTCAGTAAAAAAATGGTGGGGTCGCAGTCAAAAATAAACTTACCATAATATTATAAAAAAGAAAAAAAAATAAAAAAATCGGATGTCTACATATGAAGCGTACGGACATGACAAAATCTGGTATTTACAGAAAAAACCGGGGCATACTCAACGGTCAAGGTCACACTTTTAGAACAAATTTCAAATTGGTTATAATTTTGGAAGAAACCCACTTTTCAGTCACACTTTTGGGTAAGCTCCCTAATTTTCCATGGGTTTCAGGACCTTTTATAGCAGTTCCAGCCGATAAGACCCCCAATAACGTATTCCGTGTGCCAACAAGTAGTGATGCCAAGGCCCAAAGCGTCTGGCTTCCTCTTGCAAATTGTAGTTGGTTTCAAGATTTTGGATGCTAGTGTATTTTCCAATGGTATACATGTATTATTCAAACTAGTTGGATATACATCATGCCAATATAAAGACGACCTTAGAGACCACTAAATTTTTATATACTCCCTCCGTCCCACTATTAGATGACCTAGTTGAAGTTTGCACAATTCTTAAGGCAATGAATGAAATGAGTGTTTTTAAGTATTTTTTACAACTATACCCTTATGGATAATAATTTGTAAAATTTAGAAATCATTTATCTCTCAAACTATATAATAGATTTTCGTAAATTTTGTACCGTTGAAAATCATTTTAAAACACCTACGTAACGAGTATAAACATGAATATCAAATTATACATATTTCTTATGATACCGATAATCAATCAAAAGGGTAGTTTTAGATATATCCCCTTGATTAGTGAAATAGGTCAACTAATGATGGGACAAGATCTTAGACTAAGTAGGTCATCTAATGGTGGGACGGAGGGAGTACTTCTCACGGACCAGCTGAAAGCTCCATATAACTGTCAATTTGTGAGATGACATTGACAGGAGAATTCACACAACTGTAGTTGCAAATTCTTAACGTAGTTTAATTATGAGGTGTAAGAGCAAACATTAATGATCAATATTTGTAGAGTTTTCCATATGAGTGCATGGACGAAGTTCTGGGCATATGTCTATATGCAGATCTTTGCGCAGAGAGATTTTTGACCTGTTTTGTTTGTTTGTTTTTATTGAATTTGATTGCACCCAAACTTAGTGGCTTGTTACCACCACGAGGGTCAGCACAGAAAGACGCAGATCGAGCAACCTTTTTGAATTTTAATTGATGCATGCCGTGCAGCTGAAATTGCAACGCAGGATACGAATTTCCAACATGACGTGCCAAAAGGGGTCTCAACTCATAGTTATTGTACTGTATAATTGAATTGTTCTTATTTATTTTTAGCTCAACAAAATTAGCACTGCAAGATGAATATATGAGGCTGTTGGCACCTTGTGCAAGTGGTGAAGAACAAAAAAGATGTTTTATAATTTACTATAAAAAATTAAAATTGAAAATACTTGACCAAGTGACTATCACATGGTATAACCCCTCTCACTGCAACTTCGTATTTTTAACACCTATAACCTGACCTTGCAAATCAATAACTTGGGGATGGATGAACCTGAGCTCTTGCAAATCCAATCCATGCACCGATACCAATTCCAAGAACAACCCATCCAAAGATATCAAATATGAGATCAAAGTTCCATCCTTTCTTGGTGCCCTGAAAGAGAAGAATCAGAATTATTGCAAGTGATTAAAGCTACAAGCGATTTTGGGCCAGAAATCATAGTAAGAGCTGAATGCATGGGCATATGTCAAGTTTAGTGCCGCAGCCCGCAGGTGCACTAAAAGCAGGTAAACAGGTATAGTTAAAATGCTGAATCCGAAATCAATATCTAATTATAGGCTGGTCGCATATGATATTTTGAGGATTTTAAGACCTCCGGAAGAAACGCTTAGTAGTTGAAATGAGATATCTATAATTCTGCGACATCAAGTTAGAGCATGCATCATACCTGTGAAGCAGAAGATCCTGCTCCTGCTGCGTGCCGTTTATGGATCCCCATATGGAATTCCCGAGCCTAATAGAAAAGGTTAATAAATCAATTTAAACTGAAAAACTCAAGCGAAATCAACAATGAGCTATGTTGTATTAGGCCTAGCGCCTAGGCCCGCCGAGGAAACATTTGAAAACAGCAAAATTCAAGTCTTCTTACTCTGGCGCCTTTTACAACATAGACGACGAGTAAGAGGATGCAGACAAACAGGCGCAGCAGGAGAAGAAATATATCGTTACCTTATCAATTGTTTCCAAAGACTTGGCATACTGTGCATTGGTTGGATCCTACAAGATAAAATACGAGAACTCAATAACTTTCTCAAAGCACACCAGCAACACTAAAAACACCTACAAATCTAACAAAAACGTCCGGTAAGACAAACATTACCTCATCTACTGCTTGTTGATAATACCCAGCTGCTCTAACAAAATAATTCCTAGCTACATTATAGTCCGGAGTCATTAATCCATGCGCCATATGCACGTTTCCCAGACACCACACCGCATCGTGCTTTGACGGTTTTAATAACAACGCTTCCTCAAGTTTGGATTTAGCATCTACGAAATTGTAATTTTACAATCAAACAATGTAAAAAACCTTGAAAAACACTTATCGCCATGATCATACATCACAAAATATCAATTTGACTCAAGTCAATGCTTAGAGACTGTTTTTGCCCATCATATTCGCATAAAAAAGGATAAAAATATACAAGTTATACCTAACATCATGGCCATCGATTGGTCGACAGATTGAAATTGGGATAACTCCAATAATACTTCTCCCCATCTAGTGAGGTTCTAGAAAGAAAAAACAAATTTGGCAAAATCATAAGACATAAACAAGAAAAGATAACAGTAAAAGAGTATGAATTTTTCTGGACGAGTTATTTATGCTTACATCGGCATCATTAGGATCAAAATTGTATTTTGATTCTGCAATTTGGCAAGCTTTTTCGAGGTACAAGAGATTTTTGATATCATCCTCGGACATCGCCATCTTTTTACCGTAGCTAATTCTTGATGGTTTGGCTTAGCCCTTTTTTTTTTTTTTTTAATGTAACGTCTTACGTACAGAACTATTTTAAGTGTTTTGAAATACTTGTTGAGGAAGAAACGTGGGGGAAAAACAAAAAAAAACACCGGGAAGGGAATTTTTCGTGTGCTACAATCTTTCGTTATTTGTGAAACTTTTACACCTTGTCGACACCGGCTCATGTGTGAAGAAACAACGATATTTTACGTGGTTAGGACACTTGATGTGGAGTGCAACTGATAATAAAACATAAATTCAGATGAACCGGGAAAAGCTACAAGTCCGAATAAACTTTACAAGTTACGAACTCTGCCCATAACATATGCAACACAAACAAAAAGTAAATGCGAAATCTAACAAAGTTGAGAACCAAATGCAAGTGCACTCTACAACAGTGTGCTTGGTCGAAAATCTGCATAAGTTCAATGAGATGAACGCCTTGACTTATGGGAGTTGAGCTAATGTGCTATGGTCATACGCACTCCCGCACAATCAAAGAGCGGAAAAAGGCAGGGAACCTTAGCAGTGCGATCAGAACTTGTTTTGACCTGTAGCGTTAAAAGGTGCGCACAGTGGAATTAACTCTAGCCACGCTCCCTAACGAAATACCCTGTCTTTTCTCTTATTTGCATATGCAATAGAACTTTTTTAAAATAATACTCGATAATATAATAGTCTCACTAAAATAATAAAAATTTCCAGTCCCGATTCGGGCCCTTAGTGCTAAAATAATAAATTCGATAAAACTATAATACTAATACATTTCAAAAATTCCCCATAAACATTAATAGGTCCCAAATATTATATAAAATAATACTAATTCCATTAGAAAATAAAAAATTATTTTCATACACATTAAATTTTTTCAAAATATGATTCAACGTTGGTTTGTTTTTCTCTGAAATTCAAATCAAAGAAATAATAAGACATCCTAGTGATTTAGAAGCTTGTATTGTTTGTGACTAAATTGTATGTTAAATACAAAATTTTTTTGTATACAAATATTTTTTCACGGAAATTAATAAGATATATTACTTTAAAAACAAATACATGCCTTTCTAAAAATATTTTCGTTAATGTTTTTTTTTATCTTTTTCTATATTTTTCACTTATAAAAATCTATTTCGGTTTTTATCCTAAGATACTTTATTTTTAACTTTTTAATATGGAAATTCTCGTTTTTTCCAAAGAAATTTTTTAAATTAAGAATTATTCTTTAAATTAGTATATTATTATTATATGTATAAAATAATAAATTATTATTTTATCGATTAAGTAATATCTCTTTAAAATAATAGGATTTGGGCGGTCCCGAGCCTATTATTTTATAGATGTTTTACTGTGGATTCCAAAGTGTGTCTCAAGACTCTCAACTCTCGAAGGCTCTTTGCGCTCTGGCTCTTAAGGCCCGGTATCAACCAAACTAAACTATGAAGGACTTTTTGGGGACCATGGAAATTTTGAAAGGGACCATTATTTTATTTTTGGTAGGTCATTATAAAGTAAAGTTTAACATCACTTATCCACATATTTTAGTTGAATGACAAAAATACCCTTATATTATTTTTAATTTTTAATTTTTTTAAATTTTCTCTTAAACTTTTTTTTCCGATCCATTTTAAAAAAAATTAAATTTCTTTTTTATTCAATTTTTTTTAATTAAAAAAAATGAAGAATATTATAAAATTCAAAATTAAGAATAATTAAAAATAAAGATTTTTATATATATTTCAAAATCCAAAATTAGAAGCAGATTACAAGAAATTAGACTGGAGTCGAGCCACAAGCTGCGCTCCAATCCCTTTCTGAATGACAACCCCTAACCTATGGAAAAGAAAATCTCCTACTTTGACATTCGCATCATGGCTAGCCATATAATTTCGCAACCTTTTCAGAAAATCTATAGTATCTCCGCCAAGATCCCCTAACGTCTTGAAAGCAAGAACATCAAACCCAAACCCCTGAACCGCACATTTCTCAAGGTATTTGTTACACTTCCAAGAGGCCGCATTACAGATTGCCTGGCCAGGAACAAAAGTGCGGACACCACTTCCAGTAAAAGGAGATAAACCAGTTACGTCCAAACACATGTCACGACCATTATCCCAATTATAAACCATAATATCAGCGGGTCTTAAAGCCTGTCCACTATTAGAGAGGAGACCCAAGTCAACCTCTTTCCTAGCTGGTACACCTGCACGATAACACATGTACGCAAGAAAGTCGCGTACTAGATCATGCCTAAACTTAAGTCCAACTTCATGAGAACAATGCAGAGCATGGTCACCAAAAATATCCATCCCTCTATCACAGCTGGGGCATATCTCCCCTTCTTAAAAAAAAAGGAATCCCTAGCCTATATTGAAGCACAACACAAAATTGCTTGGGTCCAATTTTCTCATTAAGCCCATCTATGGGGATAGCCAGAAAAAAATCTTGCGCGTGTTTGGTTTTGATACATTTCCAAATCGCAATATCACGCTCAGACATTTTAAACCGTGTGGGTAGATCTTTCTTCACTGCATCAAAGTATTTAATCGCCAATGAACTCATGGAGTGGGGGCAATGTCATCAATGCAAAGCGTAGAAAAATTACTACCACATACCTGGTTGTAGGTGCTCAAAGCAAGGTCAAAACTGGGGCTTGAGCCAATGTTAGAGCACTGCTCGGTTGAACTCGCAAGCGTTTCTATCTCAAGCTTGTTTGTCAAGTTTAGTTTCCAAAACTATAAGTTTTGATTTCTAGTCTACTTATAGCTAAGTCTCAGACTAGGATAGTAAGTGTAGTTAAGCTCTAGACTCCACGGCGTTCATCATGCAAAGACGAAGAACTACTCAAGGAACTGGTGGAACTTCATCGACAAAAAGGTATGTGGAGACTTGAACTTATCTATCACTCAAAAGTCTATCTATTCTATCTCCTATCTTGAGACAAAAGTCGTATTGCTATATAGACTTCAATTATACACATTTGCTATTTCGAGCCAAGTTTATCTCGCTTATCTATTTCTCGAAATATGTATTGGTAAGCTTTCGCTTTGGCCAAGTTCATCTTTACTCGTGACCAGTGTAGTCAAAATCGCTCTCCAAGGCCGATTACTCCCCGAGTAATAGCTACAGGCTATATGACCGAGGCGATTTCCGATTCCAAGCCATTTCCGATTTTTAGCGATTAAGTCGGCCGATTTTGCCGATTTTGACCGATTTTTGAGCAAAACGAGTTAACGTTTTTCCGAGTTGGCCTCGAATGCACTAAAATCAATAAATAAAATTTTTGTAACCCCTCAGATGAGAGTTATCAAACATAAAACCTCTAAATACATGATCAATATGTTCAATATAACACTATACACACTTACTTACATGTAGTGTTAAAATTTTAATTTTAATTACGTACAATTCATGATTTATGAGCAGCAATATATAAGTCTCGAATAAATAAGTTCCGAGTAGTAGACCGAGTTTTGGCGATTTCCAAGTCCGAACTTATTGCTCCTCGCACCAAGCTCCCCAACCGAGTAGGTCCGAGTAACGATTTCGACTACTTTGCTCGTGACAGAAGTCATGTTGATTATTTCAATAACTTGAAAATCGCTTTGATGAAAAATAGTTTGTGAATAACAACTATATAACATCCTCTAAGAAAGTTTCAATGATTGAAATGAGAGTTTAGAACATGTAACCATCTTTGGATATAAACATAGTGTGTTCTCACATTTTTGTAAAAGTCCAAAACCGGGAACCCAAAGTATGCGTACCCGTACGCGTACTGGCGGTTGTTGGAAATCCGGGAGAGTATGCTGATAAGCACGTAAGTGTTACATTTTATACCCATATTTATATTAGCTAGGACTCGATATTTTGTCTAATAATTCTATTTTAGTGCTTTTGTAGAAAGTACGAGCGAGTTTGATCACGTGGAGTAAAAATAGCTAGATTGGAAGCTATATAAGGTGGAAGATCATTTGTGCTACAAGAGTTAAATTTCGTCAGATATGATTCCAAGTGACGACATCATTATTTTCTCTCAACGAATTAATCACCAAGATACTTTGTTAATCTCACATGCAAAATATATTTTATGTGATATGGAGATTTATTGGAAAGTGAGTGGTATTAATAAAATGAGAAATGTCAACATCAAAGGATAAACAAATAACTTAATAATCTTACTATTTGTGGAGGAGGATAATTGGTAGCATATGATTTTCTTTCCTTTTACACCGGAATTTGATTGATAAGGATATTTTATGCCTTTATGTGAGATATGAAGATTTTAAGGCGGGTATATTTTTAATTTCATCTCCATTTGGGTGCATGACTATATATGAGGCGGTGAGAACTAATTTTGGGGGGACCACGGCTGGAGAGCCAAAAACTGAAAAAGGGTTTATTGTATTATTTTATTTTCTCCATGTCTTGCTAGATTTTATGTAACTAGGGTTCTTCGGTGGAAACCATTTTGATTGCGTAGACTCAAGTGTTTTGAATAATGATTTAAATGTTTAGTAATTTTCTTCAATATTTGCTTGGTAAATTATTGCATAAATAGTTGAATTGATTAAATATGCTTTCCAATTGATACGTCGTGCTTGGATTAGGTCTTTGACGAGGTATGCTTATAGATTGATATTTAATTCTTTGAAACTTAATTTTGGTTGGATAGCTCCATTGTTTATTTATACTTTTAAATTGATGTTCCATGCTTAGTAATATTTGATGGCATATGCTTTACGATTGATAAATAAATCTCTAGAACTATCAACTTAGAAGTGGAGGAAATTAAAATGGTGAAACAATTTTATGGAGTATATGGTTTAGAAATCGAATATGAGTTTTGCATGATTAAATTGGTTGAAACTAGATTCCCTAGTTACCATCTTTCTCATTACATTTAATTAATTCTTTTTATTTTCATTCTTTGAATTCCTTAATGCTTTCAAAAATCCAAAAACAACATCTCTGGTTAGTCAATTAGGAATATTGGTTACGATATTTCCACCACTCCCTGTGGGTTCGACCCGTACTTGCCTCTGTCTACTAGTTAGACACCGTGCGATTGCGGTTATTATATATAGGGTTTTAAGTAAATCCTATCATATGCACCGTACACGTACTCGGTGGAAAGTTCACGTAAAGTGAATTTCTGCTGGAGTTTGGAAGTAAAAACAAACTCAATCCGGTTACATAAGTACACGTACCTGTTCGCATACTTAGGTAGGTTACTTTCTAAAATTGGTTTGTTCATGAACTAAAATATTTATATAATAAGGAATGCAATCTTTGCAAACCGTGGCTATAATGTCTATGAATCGATTCGAATGAATCAAAACCGATTTTTCTTCGATTGTGTCTTATATACTTCTATGATATCTAAGCAATTGAACAACTCTATAACTAGTTCATTTGAGTCATTTGAACTAGTTATGGTGAAGATGAATAAGGTTGATATGAAAGTGCTCATATGGCTAACCATTGGTTAACTATTGTTGAACCAACTAAGTGTACACGTTTAGGTACGGTTACTCAAACCTAAATGAAGTTACATTTAATTTGTATATAACAAGCTAAGTTCGATCTAACGGTTGAAAGATATTAGCTTGAATCTAATCAGGTTTTTATCTAACGGTGAATATTGAATGCTTTGTTACCAAGGTAACTTAGATTGCAAACCCTGATTTGGAGACTATATAAAGGAGAACTCTAGCAACTGGGAAACCTAATCCCCACACCTCATGTGTCATACTAGTTGTATAAGCTAGTGTCGATTCTCCTTTAACCTTAGGTTTTTCACGAAACCATGTAGGTTAACGACTTAAAGACTTCATTGGGATTGTGAAGCTAGGCCAAACTATTTTCTGTTAGAGCACTGCTCGGTCGAACTTGCAAGCGTTGCTATCTCAAGCCTGTTTTTCAAGTTTAGTTGCCAAAACTATAAGTCTTGATTTCTAGTCTACTTATAGCTAAATCTCGGACTAGGATAGAAAGTGTAGTTGAGCTCTAGACTCCACGGCGTTCATCATGCAAAGAGACGAAGAACTACTCAAGGAACCGGTGGAACTTCATCGACTAAAAGGTATGTGGAGACTTGAACTTATCTATCACTCAAAAGTCTATCTACTCTATCTCCTATCTTGAGACAAAGTCGTATTGCTATATAGACTTTGATTATATACATGTGCTATTTCGAGCCGAGTTTAACTCGCCTATCCATTTCTCAAAATATGTGTTGGTAAGATTTCTCTTTGGCCAAGTTCATCTTTACTAGTGACGAAAGTCATGATGATTATTTCAATTACTTGAAAATCGCTTTGAAGAAAAATAGTTTGTGAACAACAACTATATAACGTCCTCTAAGAATTTTTCAATGATTGAAATGAGACTTCAGAATATATAACCATGGTTGGATATAAACATTGTGTGATTACTCATACTTGTGTAAGTCCAAAATCCTTGAACCAAAGTATACGTATTTTGCTGCTCATGATAATAGAACTAAAGTCCGCGCATCAGTAAGCGATCGGGGAAGTTCACATCCTGTGAATTTCTGTTAGAGTTTGTGAACTGAAAACAAGCTCAGTCCGGGTACTTAAGTATGCGTACGGGTGTGCGTACTTAAGTGGGTTATTTTTTAAAAACAATTTAATTCGTGAACTAAGACATTTATAAATTAAGGAATGCAATCTTTGCAAACCGTCTTCGTTTGTGTCTTGTATACTTCTATGAGATCTAAGCAATTGAACAACTCTCTAACTAGTTCTTTTGAGTCATTTGAACTAGTTATGGTGTAGATGAATAAGGTTGATATGAAAGTGCTCATATGGCTAACCATTGGTTAACTACTATTGAACCAACGACTTGTATACGTTTAGGTAAGGTTACTCAAACCTAAATGAAGTTACATTTCAAGTGTGTATAACAAGCTAAGTTCGATCTAACGGTTGAAAGATATTAGCTTGTATCTAATCAGATTTTCATCTAACGGTGAATATTGAATGCTTTGTTACCAGGGTAACTTAGATTGCAAACCTTGATTTGGAGACTATATAAAGGAGAACTCTAGCAACTGGGAAACCTAATCCCCACACCTCCTGTGTGATACTAGTTGTGTAAGCTAGAGTCGATTCTCCTTAAACCTTAGGTTTCTATCGAGACCCTGTAGGTTAACGACTTAAAGACTTCATTGGGATTGTGAAGCCAGACCCAACTATCTTCTCTGTAGTTGCGTGATCTGATCTTGATATTTCTATCGTATTTGAATACAATCGTAAGATTGTCTTGAGATTTATATCTCCGATAGGCAAGATAGAAAAGTAGTCACAAACACCTTCGTCTCATCGTTTGTGATTCCACAATATCTTGTTTCGCTACCATACGATTAAGATTATTCTGAGGTGATTGATATTTCTAGGCTGTTCTTCGGGAGTATAAGTCCGGTATATCAATTGGTTCATGTTCACCTTTATTTATCAAAAGACGGAACAAAACTCGTAGGTATTTCTGTGGGAACCTTATCTATTCCTATAGACTTTTCTGTGTGAGACAGATTTAATTATTAAAGTCTTCGACTTTGGGTCGTAGCAACTCTTAGTTGTGGGTGAGATCATCTAAGGGAATCAAGTGCGTAGTATCCTGCTGGTATCAGAGATGTAAGGAGCGCAATTGTACCTTGAATCAGTGTGAGATTGATTGGGGTTCAACTACAGTCCAGACTGAAGTTAGTTTGTAGTAGGCTAGTGTCTGTAGCGGCTTAATACAATATGGTGTTCAATCTGGACTAGGTCCCGGGTTTTTCTCGCATTTGCGGTTTCCTCGTTGAAAAAACTTCAATTGTCTTGTGTTATTTCTTTTCCGCATTATATTTTGTTATATAATTGAAATATCACAGGTTGTGCGTTGAATCGATCAATTGGTAAATCCAACCATTGGTTGTTGATTGAAATTGATTGATCCTTGAACATTGGTCTTTGGTATCGTTCAAGTTTTTCTCTCCTATATTCAATTGGGCTCACAAATTATTATTTGTTTGATTGCGGATTGAATTGATAGATTGAGATATAAATCTTTAATATTCTTTTCTTAAGATTGAGTTTGACTGTCTAGTTTGTTCTCTTGAAATTATATTGGAGTTAGTCCATACAGATTGCTAAGCGAAATATTGGGTGTGGTTGTTAGACCCCCACTTTTTCAGCCAGTCAAACCGGAATCACGCAAAATCCTATTCTGCTGGGCTTGTGTCTGCATGATGGAATCTAGATAACCATATTTCATCGTATCCTCCATCATATACACACCAAAACCACCATACTTGATGGAGAGAGTGACTAATCTATGTTGGAGTAAGCCATAACCCGGACCATCACTGAAAAGACGAGGGTGCCCAAATACACCACAATCTTTAAATTATCCACCTATAAGTCCTCTTACCGAAAGTGATTGTCTATGGACAAAGTCGAGACGATACTACAAATCGGTATTCACACTCTGTCTAATCGTCTATGGATACGAGATCGAGACAATACTACAAATCGGTATTCACAATACTAGAAAAAGTTATACTTTTTCTGAAACGGGGCGAAAGTATCATTTTTTCCGAAACAGAGCGAAAGTATCACTTTCCCGAAACAGAGCGAAAGTATCACTTTTCCCGAAACGGGCGAAAGTATCACTTTTCCCGAAACGGGATGTGAAAGTATCACTTTTTCTGAAACGGAAAATTAGTCGATCCATAAACCAAAATATGGTTGCATGATGTGTTATCAATTTTCGAGAATTGTGCCTAAAATGAAAGTATCATTTTCTTGAAACGAGAGGGAGTACATCGTTTTTTATTAGTTGCAAACGGAAAATTAGTTGATGCATAAACCAAAATTTTGGTATATAAAGTATTATGTATCCTTTGTGGTGGTTTGCATAATGAATATATATTTAATTTTCTAAAATTGTGCCTAAAATGATAAATACCTCCGATTTTTTCTTAAAAAAGTCTAAATTTGATATTGTTGTTTGTACTTGTTGCATAGAGTTTTTTATAACCTTTCCAACGAGATAAAATTTGTAAAATTCCAAGGCACGGATTTTTAGATATGTTATATTAAAGTTTACTTTCCAATTATACCCCTGAAAAGATAGGATACACAAAGAGTTATAGTAATTGGACTAAAAGGGAGGGACATTTTAGGTTTTTCGGCCCTAACCATTTCCAATCTTTTTGTGTCAATTGATCACTTAAAATCTTAGATTTTACAAAAAAGTTGCCATATAAAGTTCCTCCCTCGCTGCGCTTGGTCGGCCCAATGATCTAATCCTTACAATATTAAATAACCGCTGCCATTTCCCGGTTGGAGGACCGACTAAATAATGCCAAGGGAATGTTTCTTCAACACATCTCCACTATACAAATACCTATGTTATACATATACTCCTCCAGTCCTAATTAGATGAGCTACTTGGTTTTTTAGTTTTGTCCACAAATAGATGAGCTATTTCACTAATCAAGGGGATATTTCTAAAACTACCCTTTTAATTGATTATTTTTTCTATAAGAAATATGTATAATTTGATAGTCATGTTTATATTCGTTGCGTATGTGTTTTAAAATGCTTTTCAACGGTACAAAGTTTATAAAAAACCGTGGTATAGTTTAAGAGATAAATCGTTTCTAAATTTTACTAATTATTGTCCATAAGAGTATAATTGTAAAAAATACTTAAATATACCCACTTTCCTCCTTGCCTTAAAATTTGTACAAACTATAAGTAGCTCATCTAATTGGGGACGGAAGGAGTACGTTTTAAATAAAGGAAAATATTGAGAAGAAGAAAACAAATCATGACATACGAAAAGAAACTCACATTCATCCAAACGAATAAAATGATCTGACCCATTTTTTTTTTTCGCCGTTTTCATCCTACTCATAACTATTTTGGTTCCTCATTTGCTAACCGTAGCCTAATTCTTTATCAACGTGTAATTTATTAACCATTACTTGCTTTTTTTCAGGCTTGTATTTTTTTCTCTTTGTTCTTTAAGCAGCAAGGATTCTACTTGTTGTCATAAGGATTCTTCTTGCTGTAGTAGTGTAACGTATCAGTGGTACTATAGGTTCAAGGGATTTGTGTTCTGCCGAGAGAAGATGCTCATATATAGCTCTCAGAGTTCTGAATTAAGAGCCACACACAGAATGAGATCCATTTTCATCAAGTCACAAGATTTGCTAACATGAACGAGTTAAGAAAAAATAACTAAGAGAGAAAAATGTGTGCAAGAATATTTTTTGATTGATAGATCTGTGCCGTGAAGTACAAGGAGTTACATATTTAGAAAATTATTGAATAAAGAGGCAAGAACATACTTGAAATTTTGAAGAAAGAAATACATTCCAAAACTGAAGTGTTTCATCACTTACTCTTGCAACAGTTGTCTGTAAGCAAACAACTTTATTTTTCACGTAAGAAATTCTACCAATAAACATAAGATAATTAAGGAAATCTCATTGAA
This sequence comes from Papaver armeniacum, assembly GCA_023531295.1. Classification (NCBI taxonomy): domain Eukaryota; kingdom Viridiplantae; phylum Streptophyta; class Magnoliopsida; order Ranunculales; family Papaveraceae; genus Papaver; species Papaver armeniacum. Next base: position 93,816 of record JAJJWW010004416.1, read on the forward strand.
ATTGATGAGTTTAATAAGTACCAGTCCATCAGGGGATGAAAAGATATAAAACTCTGTATGTGTGTGGCCAGTAAGGGTCGCAAGCTGCATTACCAAATAAAAAAATGGATGATTAATATATTTCTCAGAGGGTTTTCGTGTTCAGGTGAAATTATAAGGTGACTAATTTACATACCTTTGACATGGTAGGATATCTCCAAATAATAATCTGGTTTCTAGAGTAGCCATGGGTGCTGACTAGTTCATTAACATTTTCAGACCACACAAGATCGCAAAACCTGCATCAAGGTGGTACAAATTCGGCAAACAAGTTAAGTATTATTGTGGTAACACTTTCATTATTTTGTTTTGACGCTGAACTAGGAAATAAGAGATTGCATCATATTCACAACTCCCTCATATTACCTTAACATATATACCCAATCTGGTAATTGCATAAGCAATCGCTATGGTAACCATGCATAGACATTACATCTATACATGCATGATACCTAGCGACGATTTCAGTAATTTTAAATAACCAAAAATAAAAACACAAGCTCCATCTCTATCAAGATTCACATGCGCAATATAGTTAGAGAAGCATTTTGTGTACAAGAAATCCTAAACAACAAAACTAGTTTTCATTTAGACATTTCATTATATATAACAAACAAATAAATGTAGGAGAAATGAAACAAATGGTGATGTATCAATGATATATCAAAGAAGATGACGTTTGATTAATTAAGTCAGTGATATTAATGATGCAAGAGATATCAATAGATAAGATAAGAGTCGTTGCATTGATAGTGTTAGAGCACTGCTCGGTTGAACTCGCAAGCGTTGCTATCTCAAGCTTGTTTGACAAGTTTAGTTTCCAAGACTATAAGTCTTGATTTCTAGTCTACTTATAGCTAAGTCTCGGATTAGGATAAAATTGTAGTTGAGCATTAGACTTCACGGCGTTCATCGATTGAAGACGAAGAACTACTAAGGGGAGCTTGTGGAACTTCATCAACAAAAGGTATGTGGAGACTTGAACTCATCTATCACTCAAAAGTATATCTACTCTATCTCCTATTTGAGACAAAAGTTGTATAGCTATATAGACTTCAATTATGCACATTTGATATTTCGAGTTGAGTTTAACTCGCTTACATATTTCTTGAAATATGTGTTGGTAAGCTTTCGCTTTAACCAAGTTCATCTTATATTCTTGACGAAAGTCAAAAGATGATCATGTGAAATTCACCTTGTAATATCTTACATGATTTGTGTGAGACAGTCATTTGATGTAGACTTGGAATGTTTCGTATTAATCATTCAATCACTTGAAAATTGCTTTGAAGCTAAATAGTTTGTGTGAGACAGCTATTGTCGCCTTCCGAGAATGTTTCAATGGTTGAAATGAGAATTTATAAAAATTGGATATAAGCACAGTATGCGTACTTGCATATGTGTAATCCAATTCCGGGAACCATGGTATGCATACCCGTATGCGTACTGATTGGTTTAGTAGAGGTCCGAGAACTAAGTACGCATACCGGTACGCGTATTGGCGTGAGGTTCAAGTTTCGGGCTTTACTGAGTTTGGTGGTATGCGTACATATTTGCATACTGGCGAACCCAAACTTAGTCCGGCCACTAAGGTATGCGTACACATTTGCAAACTTGCGTGGGTTATGTTCTAAAATCAGTGTTTTCATGAACTAATACATTTATATAATAAGGAATGCAATCTTTTGCAAACTTTCCATGACTTGATTCGAGTGAATCAAAATCGATTTTGCTTCAATTGTGTCTTTTATACTTCTATGAGAATATAAACAATTGAACAAATCTAGAACTAGTTTTATTTGAGTCATTTGAAGTAGTTATGGTTAAGATGAATATGGTTGATATGAAAGTGTTCATATGGCTAACTTTGGTTAACTATTGTTGAGCCAACAAAGGTGTACACGTTTAGGTAAGGTTACTCATATCTAAATGAAGTCACTTTTCATTTGTGTGTAACAAGCTAAGTTCGATCTAACGGTTGAAAGATATTAGCTTGAGCCTAATTAGGGTTTCATCTAACGGTGAATATTGAATGCTTTGTGTTAGAGCATTGCTCGGTTGAACTCGCATGCATTGCTATCTCAAGCATGTTTGTCAATGTTAGTGATCAAAACTATAAGTCTTGATTTCTAGCCTATGTAGCTAAAGGTCTCGGACTAGGATAGAAAGTGTAGTTGAGCTCAAGAACTCCATGGCAATCATCATACAAGACAAAGGACTAATCGAGGAACCGGTGGAACATCATCCACTAAAAGGTATGTGGAGACTTGAACGTATCTGTTACTCAAAAGTCTATTTACTCTATCTCCTACTCTTGATACAAAAGTCGTTTAGACGTATAGAATTTCATTATACACATTTGCTATTTCGAGCCGAGTTTAACTCGCCTATCTATTTCTCGAAATATGTGTTGGTAAGCTTTCGCTTTTACCGAATTCATCTTTACCTAGTGACGAAAGTCATGTTATGTTTCAATCACTTTGGAAATTCTCGACGAAAAATGGTTATGAATAACGGCTATATAACGTTCTCTGAGAATGTTTCAATGATTGAAATGAGAGTTTAGATTACATAACCATTAGTATGATATAAGCATTGTTGTGGAAACACATATATATATATAAGTCCTTATTCCTTGAACCAAAGTTTGCGAATTTTGTTGATCAAGAGAAATGGAAGTGGCGCAAGCCAAGTCCGCGAACTGGCGGAAGTTTTCACCCGAGAATTATGCCTATTTATGTCATTGTGCAAATTGTGATGGAAAATAGAATGAATCCTTGTGTATTCCGCAGTAATTGATCTTCCCTGATCCATATTTTTTGTGTATTACTGTGAGGCTCCGTAATGTGTCTTATGTTGAGCACTAAAACAATCAAAGTTAATTATTTTCATGGTTAGCTTTGTTGTTGTTCCATAAGGTACTTTATGTCGAGCATATTGAACTAAATTAATCATCTTGTTTGGTTATTTAGTTATGACTCCGTAAGTTTTCTTATGTTTGACCGTTTTTTGATTGGGTTGATTATTTTCATGATTAACTTAGTCATTGCTCCATAGATTCTCTTATGTGGGTATGGCCAATTAAATTGATTACTTTTTGTGATTAGTTTGGTTGTGTATTTCGATTAAATTAATCATGGGTTCTCTTGTGGTTAATTTAATTGAGTATTTTGGATTCAAATTCATACTTGTATGTGATTTGTTATGTCCAAAGAAATCCTTCATTTCCTTCGAAATTAAGGTCGCTCTTGTTGTTCTTTCGGGAATGACATATTATGGGGGAGAGTTCTTTTTGAACTTGCGCTTACTTGCCATATCTTTGTGGGGAGTGCGGATGTGGAATATTATAGGGGTTATCTTGTATCTTTAAACTCCTTGATGAATGCATTTAGCTTCGGATTTATGATTGCATCTAAATAAGATGATGTGTGTTTCTTTCTTTTGGTCATACCTTTGCCAATTTTATTGACAAAATGGGGGGGGAATTAATATGTAGTTCACACTACAAATACATATGGTTTTCAGATCATTATGTAAGGAGGAGTGGTTTCCATGTGAGATGGAGTATTGACTAAGGGGGAGTGATACATATCACCATAGTATTGTTGTTGAAGTTGTGATACAATTGAACTTTGAAGTTGTGTAATGATACTATGACACTGTATAACAATGATTGAGAACTCTTGTTTTCTTATTGTTATAGCTATGGATTTTCAACAACGATGATGCTAAACTTACAACCTTTGAGATCATTGGAGTACTTGGAAGTGATGAAGATTTCGAGTAATGTTGAAGATTAGACATGTGAAATAGGAGCTACAAAAGTTAATTTATTTATTTTTTGTATTCCATATGTATTAATAGTTTTGCCACTAAAATTGACAAAGGGGGAGATTGTTAGAGCATTGCTCGGTCGAACTCGTTGCTATCTCAAGCATGTTTGTCAATGTTAGTGATCAAAACTATAATCTTGATTTCTAGCCTATGTAGCTAAAGGTCTCGGACTAGGATAGAAAGTGTAGTTGAGATCAAGAACTCCATGGCAATCATCATACAAGACGAAGGACTACTCGAGGAAGCAGTGGAACTTCATCGACTAAAAGGTATGTGGAGACTTGAACTTATTTGTCACTCAAAGTCTATTTACTCTATCTACTACTCTTGAGACAAAAGTCGTTTAGACGTATAGACTTTCATTATACACATTTGCTATTTCGAGTCAAGTTTAACTCGCCTATCTATTTCTCTAAATATGTGTTGGTAAGATTTTGCTTTAACCTAATTCATCTTTACCTAGTTACGAAAGTCATGTTATGTTTCAATCACTTTGGAAATTGCTCTGACGAAAAATGGTCTGTGAATAACGGCTATATAACGTTCTCTGGGAATGTTTCAATGATTGAAATGAGAGTTTAGATTATATAACAATTGGTAGGATATAAGCATTGTTGTGGAAACACATATATGAATAAGTCCTTATTCCTTGAACCAAAGTTTGTGAACTTTGTTGATCAAGAGAAATTGAAGTGGCGCAAGCCTAGTCCATGAACCGGGCGGAAGTTCTCACCCGAGAATTTCTGCTGGAGTTTGTGTACTCCTTCCATGAGCTTAAGTCCACAAACCCAATCCGCGAACATGAGTAGGTTATATCTAAAACCGGTTGTTCTTGAACTAATGTTTATTTAAAATAAGGAATGCTTTTGCAAACCGTGGCTATAAATTTCATGAACCGATTCGAGTGAATCAAACCGTTTTTGCTTCGATTGTGTCTTGTGTAGTTACATAAGATCTAAGCAATTGAAAAACTCTCTAACTAGTTCATTTGAGTCATTTGACTAGTTATGGTGAAGAAGAATGTGGTTGATATGAGAGTGATCATATGGCTAACCATTTGGTTGACTATTGTTGAACCAACAAATGTTAATGTTTGCATACGATTCATCAACCCAAAATTGAACATTTTATTTATGTGTAACAAGCTAAGTTTTCGACCCAACGGTTGAGAAATATTAGCTTGAATGTAATCGGGTTTTAATCTAACGGTGAATATTGAATGCTTTGTTACCAAGCTAACATTGATTGCAAACCCTGATTTGAAAGACTATATAAGGGAGAACTCTAGCAACCTGGGAAAACCTAATCCCCACACTTTACATGTGATACTAGTTTGCTAAGCTAGAGTCGATTCTCCTTTAACCTTTAGTTTTCTTCTTCTAAAACCAGGTTAACGCCTTAAAGACTTCATTTTGGGATTGTGAAGCCGTGCCGATACTACTTTTTTTGTAGTTGTATGATTCGATCTTGTTGTTTCTATCAATTTGCGAGTACAATTGAAATAATTGGCTTGAGATTTATATCTCCGATAGGCAAGATAGAAAAGAAATCACAAACACTTCGTCTCATCGTTTGTGATTCCGCAATATATTTTTTCACTGCGTCGATTAAGATTATTGTGAGGTGATCAATAATACTAGGCTGTTCTTCGGGAATATAAGTTCGGGTTATTGATTGGTTCATGTTCACCTTGATTTATCAAAAGAAGGAACAAAACTCATAGGTTTATTCGTGGGAGACTGATTTATCTATTCTCAGAGACTTTTCTCTGTGTGATACAAATTTGTTTATTAAAGTCTTAGACTTTGTGTCGTAGAAACTCTTAGTTGTGGGTGAGATCGGCTAAGGGAATCAAGTACGTAGCATCTTGTTTGGGATCGAAGCGTAGGAGCATAACTGTACCTTGGATCGGTGTGAGATTGATTGGGGTTCAACTACTGATCCAGGCACGAAGTTAATTTGGAGTAGGCTAGAGTCTCGTAGCGGCTAAATACGCGTGTGTGTTCAATCTGGACTAGGTCCCGGGGTTTTTCTACATTTGCGGTTTCCTCGTTAACAAAATTCTCGTGTCTATTTATTTCTATTCCGCATTATATTTGTTTATATAATTGAAATATCACAGGTTGTGCGTTGTTCAATCAATTAGAATATTCGACCTTTTTGGTTGTTGATTTAAATTGATTAACACTTGGATATTGGTCTTTGGTATCATCCAAGTTATATCTCTTTGATAAAGACTCGCAGATTTCTATTTGCTTGAGTAAAGATCAAATCGAGAGATTGAGATATAAACTCTTTGATATACTTTTTATCTAGATTGAGTCTCGATTGTCTAGTTGATTCTCTAGAAAGTATATTGGAGTTTGTCCACGAGATTGCTAAAGTTTAAATATTGGGTGTGGTTGTTAGACCCCCGCTTTTTCAATTGGTATCAGAGCAGGCAAACACGTTTAAGACCTTATACTATCACATTTGTGTCTCGTATTGATATTTTGTAAACAGACAATGCTTGTTCTCGATGCCTTCCATAAGGATAGAGTTTCTTTACAGTAACCTCTTCCAGCTCCTCCACCTTTGGCTCCATTGCTTATGCTTGCTCCGCCTGCTCATCGAACTCAAGAGATGACCAATGAAAAGTTGAAGAAGGCAGAAGATCTTGGTACGTCAACTATTACCTATTGAACTGTTGGTTGATCTTTCGTTGTTTTAATTATTTTGGTGAATATTTCAAAAGGTTTTTAACATGTTAATTGTTATCCTTCTGCTGCTTCTATTGGGTATTGAAGTATTGTACAATAAACCTATTCATTGTAGAGAAAGGTTTGCTGCTTTTTTGTAGTTCTATTATTTTGTACTTTTATGCGTCTCTTGTATTGTGTATAGTTTAATTTTCTGTTAGTTTTCTTAGAATTCAGTTTGCTCAATTTTTGAGTGACTGTAATTTGAAGTTTCTCACGTGCTCCATGATCTCTATTAGTGTAATATAAGCAATACTTTACCTTGTTGTACACCTAAGATGTTGATTCCATTGTTGTTTATCTTTCGAGGACCATTGTTGGGCCAACTTTGCTATTCAATTGGTGCTTTGTGTATGATACATTTCATTACTGCCTGGATAGACTTTTTGCACATTTGACCTATCTGGATTTTGATCAGCGGTGAGTGTAAATCGTTATGCAACCCAAAGAAGCCTTGTTTTATATTACATGGATCCCACCTTAGTTTTCTGCATTTCTTTGTTTCTCACTTATGTCTTCTTTTCAATAATTACATAAGGCTTCACCTGGTAGTCGGTTTTGGCATCGTAAAAAAAAATCCATCCAGATTGATAATAATATACTCAAGGAAGAGTTTTCCCAAGATACAGATCCAAAAGTAGGAGATGATGGTGTTCATATTGATTCAGATAATGTCAGCTCTGTTGATAGCTCACTCCAAGTACAGGATGTAAATCAAACTAAAGAGAATGAGGTAGAGAAATGGGCTGCCACGCTTATACATACAACATTTTGAGGTTTTCTGGTATGATTATTCACATCATCAGTACATTTTAATTTGTAATTATTTCTTGGATCATTCTACTGTTGGGAAAAAACTTAACATGGAATTGGTGATGTCCATTATTACTAGATTTTGACTAGGAACTGAAGATTTTATCTTCAACTATTTTGTAATAAACAGTGATGCAGGATCGGGTCTTTAACTTGTCGAAAACTTCATAACTATTTGCCTGTATGTCAAAGATATACTAGGGTCCATGATTAACAATGATAATAGTAATGAACACATTAGCCATCGCAACCCCGTCTATGTAACCTAGTCGTTCGGAAGTACTTTCCAAAGCTCTTTGAGATCGATTTGGGTGAGAAACTCTTATGGAGAGTATGATATATTTATGCGTTATATTTAAAACTAATTTACAAGTCATGGTTTAAATAACAGTTTTCGTACTTAACAAGATTTTTCAAGTCTGTATTTTAGACATGGGTTGCAATACCCAGCTAAGTTAGGACTTCAAAAGGGGTTGCTTGTTAGAGGAGAAGAGAAATGATTTTGTTGAAATTTCCATTTTCTGTTCGCAGGCAAGACGAGCACTGAAGGCCTTGAAAGGATTGGAGAGGCTCCAGGCACTTATTAGGGGTCATGCTTTAAGAAAGCAAGTGCAATAACTCTTATTGCATGCAAGCTTTGGTTAGAGTTCAGGATCATGTTCGAGGACAGCATGTTCGCACAACATTGGAAAGTCAGTCGTCATAACATAAAATTAAGGAACAGCTTCAGCATGAAGCTCACGTAAAGAAAATAGAGGTAAGACCGTCAGTATGCTACTAAAGTCCATTTTATTCGAGTGATCATAAAACTTCACATTCTAATGCTGGCGGTTATATATACATTTCCCATGGTTTGTATCTCAGAACACGTCAGTTGTCATGCCACTACATGTTAATGGAAATTTGATAACACATCGACTGAAATATTTGAAAAGGATCTTAGTTAGGAAAGACATATCCGCAAGTTAAAAAGTAATCTGCCTTCCAATAGAATCACACTCTTAACTGGGACACCTGTTCGTGACATTTTTAACCTCTGTTTGCATAATTCTCTGACAAGTAGTGTTAAAGGAACTTTACATCTCCCTTTGAATCACAAGATGATACTTGTTGACATGTCACGTGACTATTCTTCATCTCTATTAGATTTTTAAATTAAAATCCATTGTTTTCTTTATCCCCTGTACTGTCATTTCAGTTTTTTTTTTTATTTCTGATTGCGATGATGCTTCTTACCTTCTTCTAGCCCTCTTATACTTATTTCTGGTAGTGGTTGCCCTTCTTTGTCTCGTGAAGACTCTGCTCGAGATCAATCTGGTGATGTACGGAGTCGTCATGCATATTATGTAGAATCTAGAAAGAAGGATCGTTATTTAAGAGGTGCATATACTCACCGAAATCGTTTATTTTTCATTTTTAGCGTTTCTTGTGCTTATATTTTCCTTGACTTGCAGAAGTACATTATATTCTTCTCAAATTATATTGTAAAACTCCGAGTAACTTTGTTTTTTCTCAAAACTTTCATGGCAGTGAGAAAGCTTGCTACACTCTTAGTAGTATCTATGGAAAACAACCGTTAGAGTCAGTCGAGAAAGAGTTACTAGTTTTTAATATGAACTATACTACTATTCTGGATCCAAAGGCCTCATCTTGACTGTTGTTCTCAGTCTAGTTACCTATGGGGTACCCTGTTTTACAACCACCACCAATATCAGTGGCAGGTCAGTCACATTTCCATGCCATGAATTCTGATCTTTCTAGATGTCAAGTGGTAAATGGAGTCTCTGCAACAGGAAATCTTCACCCTATTCGAGTAAACTCGGGCAATGAGTAAGAACTTAGTCACTTATTCTCTCATGTCTTATATGTTCCATGTGATGTTTCTTAACTTGATTCTAGCTTTCATATTTGTAAAGTAAGATTGGCCAGAACGAGACTCTTTGAAACTTGTGGTTGAGCGGATACCGTATAGTAACTTGCAAAAACCTTGTTTACTACAATGTTTAATGGTTAGATACAGTCTTCTTAATCCACAGCTAATTTTGCTATCAGGCAAGATTATTATATTAATACAAGTCATAAAACCATGCTTTGCCATGTTGATTTTATTACATACATATTTTTATTTATTTATTAAATTTTTTCGGATCTCATTATCTATCTTAATGGATTGTGATGACTAACCATATGTTCATATGAAAAATTGGGTCTTATAGTTGTTCTACAATGGTATACCAAGGTTCAGAATATATATTGAGGTGCAGAAATCTGCCGAAATTATCGTCAGAATTATTTATTTTTTATTTGTAATTATCGTCAAAATTTATTATTTTTTTCACTTGTAAATGGGTTTGCAACGTATATAAATGTTGCTCAAATTAGAGTAATACGTTGCCTAAATTATTGTAACCGTTGCACAAATTAAAGAATCCATTGCTCAAAAACGTTGGTAAACTTGTTGACCAACGTTTATATGCGTTGCACAAATTGATTTTCCCAACGGATTTTCGCGTTGCACACAAATTTGCTACGCCATATTTCCAACGGATATACGCGTTGGTGAAATTCATTGCAACGCGTATATCCGTCCCAAATCGGATGTTTTGGTGTAGTGGTTGCTCGGTCGAACTCGCATGCGTTGCTATCTCAAGCATGTTTGTCAATGTTAGTGATCAAAACTATAAGTCTTGATTTCTAGCCTATGTAGCTAAAGGTCTCGGACTAGGATAGAAAGTGTAGTTGAGCTCAAGAACTCCATGGCAATCATCATACAAGACGAAGGACTACTCGACAAACCAGTGGAACTTCATCGACTAAAATGTATGTGGAGACTTGAACTTATCTGTCACTCAAAAGTCTATTTACTCTATCTCCTACTCTTGAGACAAAAGTCGTTTAGACGTATAGACTTTCATTATACACATTTGCTATTTTGAGACGAGTTTAACTCGCCTATCTATTTCTCGAAATATGTGTTGATAAGCTTTCGCTTTAACCGAATTCATCTTTACCTAGTGACGAAAGTCATGTTATATTTCAATCACTTTGGAAATTGCTCTGACGAAAAATGGTCTGTGAATAACGGCTATATAACGTTCTTTAAGAATGTTTCAATGATTGAAATGAGAGTTTAGATTACATAACCATTGGTAGGATATAAGCATTGTTGTGGAAACACATATATGTACAAGTCCTTATTCCTTGAACCAAAGTTTGTGAACTTTGTTGATCAAGAGAAATGGAAGTGGCGCAAGCCAAGTCCGCGAACTGGCAAAAGTTCTCACCCGAGAATTTCTTCTGGAGTTTGTGTACTCCTTCCATGAGCTTAAGTCCGCGAACCTAGTCCTCGAACTTGAGTAGGTTATATCTAAAACCGGTTGTTCTTGAACTAATGTTTATTTAAATTAAGGAATGCTTTTGCAAACCGTGGCTATAAAATTCATGAACCGATTCGAGTGAATCAAACCGTTTTTGCTTCGATTGTGTCTTGTGTAGTTATATAAGATCTAAGCAATTGAACAACTCTCTAACTATTTCATTTGAGTCATTTGAACTAGTTATGGTGAAGAAGAATGTGGTTGATATGAGAGTGATCATATGGATAACCATTTGGTTGACTATTGTTGAACCAACAAATGTTAATGTTTGCGTACGGTTCATCAACCCAAAATTGAACATTTCATTTGTGTGTAAAAAACTAAGTTTTCGATCCAACGGTTGAGAAATATTAGCTTGAATGTAATCAGGTTTTAATCTAACGGTGAATATTGAATGCTTTGTCACCAAGCTAACATTGATTGCAAACCCTGATTTGAAAGAATATATAAGGGAGAACTCTAGCAACTGGGAAACCTAATCCCCACACTTTACATGTGATACTAGTTTGCTAAGCTAGAGTCGATTCTCCTTTAACCTTTAGTTTTCTTCTTCTAAAAAACTGGTTAACGATTTAAAGACTTCACTAGGATTGTGAAGCCAGGCCGATACTACTTTTTTGTAGTTGTATGATCCGATCTTGTTGTTTCTATATAAATGCAGTACAATTGAAATAATTGGCTTGAGATTTATATCTCCGATAGGCAAGATAGAAAAGAAATCACAAACACTTCGTCTCATCGTTTGTGATTCCGCAATATATTTTTTCACTGCGTTGATTAAGATTATTGTGAGGTGATCAATAATACTAGGCTATTCTTCGGGAATATAAGTCCGGGTTATTGATTGGTTCTTGTTCACCTTGATTTATCAAAAGACGGAGCAAAACTCATAGGTTTATTCGTGGGAGACGGATTTATCTATTATGTAGACTTTTCTGTGTGATACAAATTTGTTTATTAAAGTCTTCGACTTTGTGTCGTAGAAACTCTTAGTTGTGGGTGAGATCAGCTAAGGGAATCAAGTACGTAGCATCTTGTGGGATCGAAGCGTAGGAGCATAAGCGTACCTTGGATCGGTGTGAGATTGATTGGGGTTCAACTACAATCTAGACCGAAGTTAATTTGGAGTAGGCTAAAGTCTGTAGCGGCTTAATTCAGTATGTGTTCAATCTGAATAGGTCCCGTGGTTTTTCTCGCATTTGCGGTTTCTCGTTAACAAAATTCTCATGTCTGTATGTTATTTCTATTCCGCATTATATTTGTTTATATAATTGAAATATCACAGGTTGTGCGTTGTTCAATCAATTAGAATATCCGACCTTTTTGGTTGTTGATTTAAATTGATTGACACTTGGATATTGGTCTTTGGTATCATCCAAGTTATATCTCTTTGATAAAGACTCGCAGATTTCTATTTACTTGAGTAAAGATCAAATCGAGAGATTGAGATATAAACTCTTTGATATACTTTTTATCTAGATTGAGTCTGACTGTCTAGTTGATTCTCTAGAAAGTATATTGGAGTTTGTCCACAGAGATTGCTAAGCGAAATATTGGGTGTGGTTGTTAGACCCCCGCTTTTTCAATTGGTATCCGAGCAGGCAAACACGTTTAAGACCTTATTCTCTCACATTTGTGTCTCGTATTGATATTTTATAAACAAGCAATGCTTCTTCTCGATGCCTTCCATAAGGACAGAGCTTCTTTACAGCAACCTCTTCCAGCTCCTCCACCATTGGCTCCATTGCTTATGCTTGCTCCGCCTGATCATCGAACTCAAGAGATGACCAATGAAAAGTTGAAGAAGGCAGAAGATCTTGGTACGTCAACTATTACCCATTGAACTGTTGGTTGAGCTTTCGCTTTTTTAATTATTTTGGTGAATATTTCAAAAGGTTTTTAACATGTTAATTGTTATCCTTCTGCTGCTTCTATTGGGTATTGAAGTATTGTACAATAAACCTATTCATTGAAGAGAAAGGTTTGCTGCTTGTTTGTAGTTCTATTATTTTGTACTTTATGCGTCTCTTGTATTGTGTATAGTCTAATTTTCTGTTAGTTTGCTTAGAATTCAGTTTGCTCAATTTTTGAGTGACTGTAATTTGAAGTTTCTCACGTGCTCCATGATCTCTATTAGTGTAATATAAGCAATACTTTACCTTGTTGTACTCCTAAGATGTTGATTCCATTGTTGTTTATCTTTCGAGGACCATTGTTGGGCCAACTTTGCTATTGAATTAGTGCTTTGTGTATGATACATTTCATTACTGCCTGGCTAGACTTTTCACACATTTGACCTATCTGGCTTTTGATCAGCGGTGAGTGTAAATCGTTATGCAACCCAAAGAAGCCTTGTTTTATATTGCATGGATCCCACCTTAGTTTTCTGCATTTCTTTGTTTCTCACTTATGTCTTCTTTTCAATAATTACAGAAGGATTCACCTGGTAGTCGGTTTTGGCATCGTAGAAAAAAATCCATCCAGATTGATAATAATATACTCAAGGAAGAGTTTTCCCAAGATACAGATCCAAAAGTAGGAGATGATGGTGTTCATATTGATTCAGATAATGTCAGCTCTGCTGATAGCTCACTCCAAGTACAGGATGTAAATCAAACTAAAGCGAATGAGGTAGACAAATGGGCTGCCACGCTTATACATACAACATTTTGAGGTTTTCTGGTATGATTATTCGCATCATCAGTACATTTTAATTTGTAATTATTTCTTGGATCATTCTACTGTTGGGAAAAAACTTAACATGGAATTGGTGATGTCCATTATTACTAGTTTTTGACTAGGAACTGAAGATTTTCTCTTCGACTATTTTGTAATAAACAGTGATGCAGGATCGGGTCTTTAACTTGTCGAAAACTTCAGAACTGTTTGCCTGTATGTCAAAGATATACTAGGGTCCATGATTAACAATGATAATAGTAATGAACACATTAGCCATCGCAACCCCATCTATGTAACCTAGTCGTTCGGAAGTACTTTCCAAAGCTCTTTGAGATCGATTTGGGTGAGAAACGCTTCTGAGAGTATGATATATTTATGCGTTATATTTAAAACTAATTTCTGTGTCATGGTTTAAATAATGATTTTCAGATTTAACAAGATTTTTCAAGTCCGTATTTTAGACATGGGTTGCAATACCTAAATTAAGTTAGGACTTCAAAAGGGGTTGCTTGTTAGAGGAGAAGAGAAATGATTTTGTTGAAATTTCCATTTTCTGTTCGCAGGCAAGACGAGCACTGAAGGCCTTGAAAGGATTGGAGAGGCTCCAGGCACTTATTAGGGGTCATGCTTTAAGAAAGCAAGCTGCAATAACTCTTCGCTGCATGCAAGCTTTGGTTAGAGTTCAGGCTCGTGTTCGATGACGGCATGTTCGCACAACATTGGAAAGTCAGTCGTCATAACATAAAATTCAGGAACAGCTTCATCATGAAGCTCACGTAAAGAAAATAGAGGTAAGACCGTCAGTATGCTGCTAAGGTCCATTTATTCGAGTGATCAGAGAACTTCACATTCTAATGCTGGCGGTCTTGTACTTTCTTAGCACCCTTAGAAGTTTTTGCTCCTGTAAATCACTAAGCTCGTTAGAAATAATCACAGTAAAATCTTCCTTATCACCTAAGTACAAGTACTTCAGGTGACCGGGAAGAGGTTTCAATTCTAACTTTGGATATTTAACAATTGAAGGTACAAGCTTTTCATCACTGCATGGTAAATAAATAAAAAAGATATTATGAGTTTTCGGGCATCCTTATAGTGAATTAAAATCACCAAGGGCTTCCTTGACTTCATTACCACACTCTACACCATTATCCATGGATGTAGTTAAAACGGTTTCCAAAGCATCTTCATCATTCAACTCAAACACTTGTTGTGCCAATATATCCATAACATCAATGGAGAAACAAGAGTGGACATCACTAGGATATCTCATCGTCTCGAAAATATTGAAACGTATTGTTTCTCCATCAAACTCCATAGTTAACGTTCCCTTGTCCACATCAATAATGGTTTTCGCCGTTTTCATGACGCCCAAGTAGCAATGGAAGAGACGAGTCTGGTGACCCTTCATTCATCTCTAACACGCAAAAGTCAGCTGGAAATACTAATTGATTAACCTGCACAAGAACATCCTCAACAATACCCATTGGGTAGACATTAGAGCGATCGGCTAATTGTAATACAATTCCAGACTTTTTAAGAGGACCAAGATCAAGTGAATTATACATTGATGCATGCATAACATTAACGGATGCACCTAAATCCAACATAGCTTTGTTAAATGTTATGTTACCAATTGTGACGGGAATGTCAAAACTACCGGGATCCTTGCACTTAAGTGGAAGTTTGTGTTGTAAGATTGCCGAAGCATTCTCCCCCACACTTAGCACTTCATTACCTTTTTAGCCTTTGCTTATTGGTACACAAGTCCTTCAACACCTTTGCATACTTTGGAACTTGCTTAATAACATCAATGAGTGGTATGTTCACATGGATCTTTTTAAGAACATCTAAAATCTACTTTTCTAGTTCCGCCTTCTTGGAACTTGCAAATCATGAGGAAAGGTAAAGGAGGAACATAAGTAAACAGGCGTTTTAGAGTTAGGAATAGATACCTTTAAATTTGGGAAGAATCCTCATTCTTCTCCTCCAAAATAGGTTCCTTTGGTGTTTCCACCTTGCCCGAATCAGTAACCTCGGGTTGCACAAGTTGTGTCCCACTTCTCAACGTAATAGCATTGACACCCTCTTTTGGGTTAATAGTCTGAGAAGGGAGTTTCCCACTATTTTGTGCCTTTAATTTGTTTATATCAATCCCCATGGAGCCCATTTGTGTCTGCAACTCCTTGATAGCACTCTTAGTTTCCTGCTGACTTTCTTTAAACATGGTAGAAATGCCCTGCATCATTGTTTGAAGCTTTGAATCGATATCGGAACCTTAATTTTGCATTGATTGTTGTGGTTGATGAAATTGTTGTTGTTGTGATTGAAATCCACCCGAACGGTTGAAAGTAGGTTGTTGGACTGCACCTTGCTTGTTGGCATAGCTAAAATTTGGATGATCTCTCCATCCCGGATTATAAGTATTAGAGTAGGGATCATACCGTCTTTGCTGATTTGGAAAGACCGTACTAGCTTGCTCCAACTCTTCATCACATGAAGGTAAAATAACCGCAACCATCCTTTTCATCATTTGCTCCATATTATCCATCCTTTGATCACGATGTGATGATGAGTCCGTAACTTCATGCACTCGCCTAACCATTGGTTCACCTCTTGTGTAGAATTGTTGCGAGTTTGCAGCCATGCTTTCAATCAACTCGGTAGCTTGGGCCACCATCTTGTTCACTAGTGCACCACCACCCGCGGCATCAAGAATATATTTATCACTTAATTGGAGACCTTCGTAAAAGTATTGGATTATCATAGCATCACTGAATTGGTAGTGTGGACATCTTGCCACCAATCTCTTGTATCGCTCCCAACATTCATACAAAGATTCTCCCACATTTTGCTTTATCCCACATATCTCTTTGCGAATTTGAGTAGCCTTTGACGCAGGAAAACACCTCTCTAGAAAGAGTTTCTTCAACCCGTTCCATGTAGTGACACTTCCGGAATGCAAGTAATACAACCATTCCTTAGCATTGTCCGCCAAAGAGAATGGAAAGGCTTTCAACATCGCCCCATCCGCATTAATATTCTCTGGAAGCATAGCCATGATAACGTTGTGGAAATCCATGAGATGCTTGTTTGGATCCTCATTTGCCATGCCATGAAACTTCGGTAACTCTTTAATCAACCCCGGCTTGATCTCGAAGGTTGAGTTGGTTTGAATACACCATCGTTGTGTATCAAGCCTATGAGAAGCCAAGTCCTTAAGTGTACGATCACCTATTGCTTCTTCTTCAATTAATGGTTGTTCTTCAACTAGTGGTTCTTCTACGAATGGAACCTCTTGTTCTTCTTCTAGTTGTAACTCTTCTTCCACTTCTAACTCTTGTTCTTCCGTTGTATCTTGAGTTGGTTAGAGTATTGTGCCTCTTCGAGTAGCTATCCCGCACCTTGGATAGTTCCAATCTTTAGAAGCCAGGGATTAGGTACCTGAAAAAAATTCTCGCAAAAAAGTGAGAAACAAGACAAGAAAACAAAAAGCAAAGATAAAAGCAGAAATTATAAAAAGAAACTAAAAACTTAATAACAAGCCGTATGCCTCCCCGGCAGCGGCGCCAAAATTTGATCGCTGTCGTATGCGTCAAAAATAATTTCACTTTCTCACACTACTAAATATAAATGAAGTACATGGTAAGAAAGAGTTCGTTCCCACAGAGAGGCTTTTGTTGATATAAAATTTTAGTTTCTTAGTAACCAAGGGGGGATTTTTGTTTTAGCAAAACAATAAAAATAATTGAAAGCAATAAAATATGAAAATAATCAATAAGAGGAAGATATTGGTCACGGGATAGTATCATTCACAAACATGTATTTTCATCAATGACTAGAAATGATATTTTAATCTCTCATTTACTAAAAGTCCTAGGATACCTTGATCGCAAGTATATCCCGCTAATTCCCTGATTTCATCACAACCACATTAAAAGATGCATATGTGAATTCTTGCTAGAAAGCAACCTAAAGTGTAAAAGCACAATTAAGTTTAACTCCCTAGAAGCACTAAGTTCTATGGAATGAGACTAATCAATTCAAACGAACGTGTAAAAGAACTAATCTGTTTTAACAAAGGTTATGATTCACTTGTGACTAGTAGGATATATCACTACAAGCACTACCCACAATTATGCTACTTAGAATCAGGGATAAACAACTATTTCGTGTTGAAAACCCTAATATAGCTTTAGAAATGAAAGCAAATCGGATTGATTCCGGACTCAACCAAAAAAACAATCAAATCATATGACAATATAAACGATGAATCATAAACAATAAAGTTGAGACAAAACTAATGCATTGAATCAAATATCTTGTTGTGAAATCCACTTTATCCCATAACCAATAATGTGAGTTTAGCTACTCATAGATTTTAAGTTCATCATAATCAATAATAAAAATGAAGAAGATGAAACATAAAAATGAAAGAAAACCCTAGTAGAATCGCCGCTCTCCTCCAAAGCTCTAAGTAGAAAAATATATGATCCCAAAAGAAGTAGAAGACTCTTTCTTCGTAGCTTTTCTCCAACTTCTAAAATTAGGTCCAATCTCCCAAGTCCAATACAAAGATGTCCACCAAGCCCATATGTGAGAAATACCCATGTAAAATTATGTCCTAAAAGTGGTTCTGAAAATGGTTCCGGAACTTGGCCTAGAAAGTAGTCGGCAAGCATATCAGGTGACCGGCAAAGTCCACCCGGTCATCGGTCAAACTAGTTAAATCGGGTCAACTCAGTCAAAGTTACTGAGTCAAGTTCTAGTCGGGTGAGTCAGATCTGAGTCCGTTAGTCTATCTAGCTGAGTCAATTCTAGTCAGCATCTGACTGGTCTTGGCCAAAGCCTGAACTATTGCAGTCTTGCACATGTTGGCGCTTCATTCCTGCACTTCTAGCTCTGCAACCTGAGCCCTGCACACCCACCATCATGCTCTACCGGCCATAACTCAACATCCCACTGCAACACAGCTAGACTACATTCACTTCAAACCAGAACCAGCACATACAAACCTCCATGGGCAATCAACAGCTAATTACCAACAACAGTACCCATCTCTTTTCAGCACCAACACTCTCCATTCCTGCAACTGCAACTTCATCTCCAACTGCAGCTGCACTTGCATCCTTAATTATACCAATTGCTCACTCAGCTTCAGTTGCACCTCCATGAGTTCAATAATTCACACTATAGATGCACTATAACTTCCTGCAGCTTCCTCATCTCTACAATGCCATCAGCTGCTCAAACCCATCCGATTACTTGAGTAAAATTTACCCAATTGTCATCCTTCCATTGCTTGTTTCTTGACATCCATCACTTGTAGTACATAGCACCACACATTCCAATACCACAGATCACCAGCAACATATCAGCTCATTCTCTGGTCACCATAATTGTTTGTAATCACTCACCACAACAAACATCCTTTGCTCTTATGTAGCTTCTCAAACTGCCATTGCATAACATCCATCTTATTTCGAGCACATTCACCAGCAACATCAGCAATTCAGATCAACTACCAGCAGCTGCATTATTCTTCCATTACATTTTGCTTTCCCTGGTTGAAACAACAACAGCAGCAATACCCAGTTTCGCAATCAACCTCAATAACACTGCCTGCAGTTCCAAAGCATTAACTAACTTATAAAATCACCCATTTCATCTTTGCCTCAACCACCAAAATTCCACAACACCAACTCAACAGTAACAATACTACCATATCTCATCCAACCAACACCTGTTTCACTATCAATTCTGCAGCCTAAACATACATCTAACCAGATTCAATTCCATTTCACTGGCAGCAACACCCATTTTAGTTCTTTCCCTGTAATCCTTCTCAGACTCTTGTTTCAACCACAGCTTCCATTGCTCAGCTCATGACTCCACCAGACTCAACAATCTGTAACAAGACTTCAGTTCAACCTTCCATGTCAATTTCATACACAAATATTCATCTTCTTTTCATCACTAGCTACTGTACAGCTTAATAATCTCACCTTCAATTGCTTGCAACAATCTTACCAGACCCACAACTCACAGACCTTGGATCTCAACATAAATCCTCATCATCAATTTCATCTTCATCTTCTTCAACTGCTCAAACACTAAACCCAGTTTCATATTTCTTCACTTAAAACCCCCAATTCACAACAGCAGCAGATTATCTTCTAACCCTTGAAATTCATCTCAATCACCATTTTTCTATTGCTTATCTGTTTTTCAAATCGAAGCTTTGAACTCAAATTCACCACCATCTCCATCTCGAATCTCGGGAAGCGATTCAAACCTAGCTTCAATTTAGTCATCAATTTATTCTTGTCTTGTTCTAAACATCATCAATCATCATAGCCTTAGCTCTTTATGTTTGATTTCTTCTCTTAATTTTCCTCTATGTGCTCGTCGATCTCAAATTGGGAGTCTCAAACAGCCGCCTCTATTTCAGGTGAACGCAGTATTGAATGATAGAATTCTCTATGTTCCTCTCAAATTTAGGGCAAGCCAATCATTGGGTTTACTAAAACACCCACTTATTTGATATGGCAACCTTTGACCATTTGGCCAGTCAGTTTTAGATAACTAACAGTCTATTCGCCTCAACTGTCAGTTGCGAGGAACTGACAGTCATTCTTCACCTCATTTGTTGCATAACCTTCGCTGGTTCCAGTATCACTCGCCAGTGAATTGATATTTTTCCCCTTTACGCTCCAAATGGACTTTTTCTCCTTCTTTTGTTCCCAGGGACTCCATTGCACCTAATAACTCAAAACTAAACATAAGAGATGCAATTCCCAAGGATAATAACAAAGAAAGCATAAATACTAAATATAAAATTAGGTGTTTTACAACACCTATCAACAATGCTTATATCCAACATTGGTTATATAATCTAAACTCTCATTTCAATCATTGAAACATTCTTAGAGGACGTTATATAGTTCACAAACCATTTTTCGTCAAAGCCATTTTCAAAGTGATTGAAACATAACATGACTTTCGTCAGTAGGTAAAGATGAACTTGGCCAAATCAAAAGCTTACCAACACATATTTAGAGAAATAGATAGGAGAGTTAAACTCGGCTCGAAATAGCAAATGTGTATAATCAAAGTCTATATAGCAAAATGACTTTTGTCTCAAAATAGGAGATAGAGTAGATAAACTTTTGAGTGATAGATAAGTTCAAGTCTCCACATACATTTTAGTCGATGAAGATCCACCAGTTACGTGAGTAGTCCTTCGTCTTGTATGATGATTGCCATGGAGTTCTTGAGCTCAACTACACTTTCTATCCTAGTCCGAGACTTAGCTATAATAGACTAGAAATCAATACTTATAGTTTTGATCACTAACATTGACAAACATGCTTGAGATAGCAACGCATGCGAGTTCGACCGACAATGCTCTAACAATCTCCCCTTTTGTCAATTTTAGTGACAAAATTATCAATACATATGGAATACAAAAAATAAATGAATTAACTTTTGTAGATCCTATTCCACATGCCTAATCTTCAACATTACTCGAAATCTTCGTCACTTCCAAGTACTCCAATAATCCCAAAGGTTGTAAGTTCAGCATCATCGTTGTTGAAAATCCGTATCTATAACAACGAGAAAACAAGAGTTCTCAATCATTGTTATACAGTGTCATAGTATCATTATATAGTATCAAAGTTCAATCGCATTACAACTTCGACAACAATAATATGGTGATATGTATCACTCCCCCTTAGTCAATACTCCATCTCACATGGAAACCACTCCCCCTTACATAGTGATCCGAAAACCATATGTATTTGTAGTGTGAACTACATATTAATTCTCCCCCTTTTTGTCAATAAAATTGGCAAAGGTACGAAAACGGGATCCTAATGAAATTTCCGAAAGAGACATTTCATGACCAAAAGAAAGCACATATCATCTTATTTAGATGCAATCATATAGCCGAAGCTAAATGCATTCATCAAGGAGTTTATAAAGGTACAAGATAACCCCTATTATATTCCACAACCACACTCTCCACAAAGATTTGAAAATTAAGAACAAGTTCAATTAAGAACTCTCCCCCATAAAATGTCATTCCCGAAAGAACAACAAGAGTGACCTTAATTTCAAAAGAAAAGAAGGATTTCTTTGGACATAACAAATCACATACAAGTATGAATTTGAATCCAAAAGACTTAATTAAATTAACCACAAGAGAACCCATGATTAATTTAATTGGAAATGCTCAACATAAGTGAACTTATGGAGACTAAAAAAAATCAATTAGATTAATCACAAGAGAACCCATAATTAATCTAATCAAGATACACAACCAAATTAACCAAAAAAGTAAATAATTTAATTGGTCATGCTCGACATAAGAGAACTTACGGAGCAACAACTAAATAACCAAACAAGGATGATTAAATTAGTTGTACATGCTCGACACAAAGTATCTCACGGAGCAATAACTAAGCCAAAGAATAACTCAGTCGATTGTGCTCAACATAAGACACCTTATGGAACAACACAGTATGTACACAAAAATAGTGGATCAAAGATCGACCTTATACCGTGGAATAAGCAAGGATTCATTCTATTTTCCATCACCATTTGCACAATGACATACAATTGACATAATCCTTGTAAACAAAAGATTTTAACCTATTTTTCATCAATAATTGACATAATAGGCTTAACTTTCGAATTGTCAAAAGTTCATTCCTTCTTTTATCAATACATGCATATCGACATATAAAGGACTTAACTTTCGACAAGGTATGGGACAATCATAGTTCACGGACGTTAACACACATATCCCATAACAAATTGCAATATATAAAACCATAAAGATTAATACTGCAAAAATAATCTTCCAAATAATTTTAGAATTTAAACCAATAAATCCAAAAACATGAAGATGAAAACGTTGGACATAGCTATATGTAATCACAATAATGGTTATTCCAAACTCTAGTTATTCTTCTAAACAAAACGAGAAAATATAAGATTTACTAGACATTAAGACCTTTGAAGAATTATTTATCGTCCCCGAACTCCTTGTCGTCAACAGCCATTGAGACATAAGGTTCATGAAGATAGCAGTTAATATCAATAAACCTTCTTGAATGATGTCGAACCAGGGCCTTCTGAATCTCATGAGTCTTAAACACAAAAGCCTTTATTTGATGAATCTCCTTTTGCATCTCCTTCAACACTTCAAAAACATCAGAAAACTTTTGAGAATTTGAAGGAATAGCTTTGGGCTTCCTCACATTCCTTCTTTTTCTTTTAAATGTCGGAGCTAACGTAGATTTCTCTTTTTCCTTCATGATTGATGGCTTGACAATCATATTAACATCCTTTCCATCAGAAGACATGGTACTTGGAGCATCCATAGGCGTATGGGTGTGTGAGAGGGAATCACAATCTCAACAAGTGATCTTGAGATAAAAAGAAGTTTTAAGGAAGGAAAAAGAATGTAGGGTTAACCTTTAACAGGTTCGTGCACGCACAATTCTGAACCCTAAAGAGAGTAGAATTGTCGAGAATAACCCTCTTTCACTGATAGACAGGAATTCGAAAAAAGAAAAAAAAACTAAGAAAGGAAGAGAACAACCTTTTCCTAAAGCCTGGGAACTACATAATCTTATCTCTTTTGAACAGGCACATGAGACAAGATTTCCAAAACAACACAATCAAGTTGCGTTTCGGTGAACAACAATTTTTCCACCATTTTCCTCTTTAGAGGAATCCACAGACCTCTGTCTAACAAACCGACTTGACCATACTTTCTTCTCTAATGGTCTTGGTCTATCCTTGGAAACTAACTTCTTAGACGAAGATAAAATCCTACATATCTCAGCGGTCTTCTGATCAAGTTTAAGCTTATTTGTTAATTGATTTGCTCTTCGTTGAAGTTTGTTGACATGCCTCAATTGGTGTTTGTACTTGTAACACTTTGAAAGTTCATGACCCTTTCGAGAACAATACGAGCACGTCAAACTAGGATAAAAATCAATCTTCTGAGATGTGCAAGCAGCTAGACACATGGTGGAACCTGAAACATTACATATAGAGTTTCCAAAGAATGGGTCAATTTTTTTCTTCCAGATTAATTTGGGTTTTCTTACGAAAGAATATCAAGATTGATGTATGTATTGCTACAATTATCAAAATCAATATTTTCACCAAGAAGTGCAACACTTGATTTCTCGTCTTCATTAGAATCATAGTGTTTATGGGTGAAAACTACTCCTGCAGAATTTGGTAATTTGGGGTGTGGATGAGGAATGAATTTAAACCTTAAACAAATGCCTTTGCGCTGTGAGTGCTTGTAGATTCGAGAGATCAATCGTGCAAGTCCGGCCTAAACCAAGAAATGGCCATTCCGGACTTGTTTCGGTCACAAAGTGAAGGAGATGAGGTTGATCTTAGGGAGGAAGCGAAGAAGGTGTTGAGAATGTGAAGGTGTAGACTTGCTTATGACTTGTAATAGGAAAGTGAACAAGCTTACGATTGGTGTAAGCAGGCTCTGGTGTTTTCTTGTTGTTTTTTCTCTCTTGTTTGGAAATAGGGCGGAGAACCTATTTATACAAGTCATTGAGTCTTATTCACGTCTCTTGTGGGAAGTGGAGGAAGTGGAATGATGGAGTAGTGGAGTTGTGCGTTGGTGATACCACGACCAGCCTTGCCCACTTCTCCTGTTCATCTCTAACCGTCCATGACTTCCTAACACGTTCTTGTGATGGCGCGTTGCACGCTGCACGCTGTAAACCGCCATACCAATACCCCGCAGTATGTATCCCCCAGTTTGTGACATGATTGATGTCTGGAATGTGTGGATCGTGGATCCACGAAAGATAGCATGTAATCTTTGAATTGAATAAACTGCGTTATTCGGGAAGTCGATACTTGTGAAGTATCGTGTGTATTTTATCAGAATCTTGCATCATGGTGTGGTAAAGTGATGGGTAATGACACCTCACTAACCAATTAACTCCTAACGGGGTTGTATAACCAAGCTGGTGAAGTTGGACGGATGAGATGATCTTTGAGACACCCATCTGCGGCCCGTTGATGAAGTTAGGGTTTTGAAGAGGTGCGCGGGCATCACTCTTGACTTGAGTGAAACCAAGCATGGGATACAACTTTGGCCTAACACGACCATACATGCGTGTAGATGGCATGATGGTGTAGGCGCCTATACCCCATTACCTCATGAAAGTATGATCCGGGTCACTCAATTCATCAGGTGAAATCGAGTGGTCGAGATCGATTTGCGACAAAAAACTAGTGCCGCAAGGGCCGTACGTCACGCCCTCTTTAGGCGCACGTTCCAAGAC
The DNA here is from genome assembly GCA_023531295.1 of Papaver armeniacum. Classification (NCBI taxonomy): domain Eukaryota; kingdom Viridiplantae; phylum Streptophyta; class Magnoliopsida; order Ranunculales; family Papaveraceae; genus Papaver; species Papaver armeniacum. The sequence continues at coordinate 118,629 of JAJJWW010004416.1, forward strand.
GACCAATCTTGGTTGGTCTTGGCCGATTGGCCTGGTGTGAAGGTGGTAGGCTGATGTTCACGCCTATACCTGAATATCCCATGAAAACATGATTTGAGCCATCCAAATCGTCCGGCGAAGTTGAGTGGTCGAGATCAGTTTGCGGTTTGGGAGGTGTGACCACGCTAGTTTGAGCGTGCGATTTGGATTAGCCGAGGCATGATATGCCTTGGCCGATCGGGTTAGGGGAATAGATGGGTCCACGGTGGTCATCTTTGGTATGGCCCAGGACTGCTTAATCTAATCCTGGACCCTCCATTCATGCCGGAGAAGATGGACGCTCGTGATGCTCAAAACCCTAATTTTGGGTTTCAAAGCCGGTGCGTCTTCTCTTGTTTGGGCGACGATTTTGTCACGACCAAACATGGTTGGTCTTGACCGATTGGTCAAGTGTGTAGGCGGCCCACGGTGATCGTGTTGACATGCTCGGGCCCTTTGAATCTACATACACCCTCCATCTATACCTGCGAAGATGGATGGTTGAGGCTGTTTTTGCGACACATGTAATATGCCGCAAACCTAATTTAGGGTTTTCCGTCCATAATGCTTGGTATGAACGTTTTTTTGGCAAGCTAGGCTAATGGCGGCCGTGCGGGTTCGCATTGGTTCGGCAGATGGATATTCCATACACGCTTGGGGGTGATGGAATTGATGCGGGGTCATCCAATCATGCTTATGGAGTTGGATGATCTGCGATCATATCCGGACTGATACGGTCAATCCGGATGCTCAATCGGGCTAGTATAACACACCGAGAGGGGCTCAATCGGGCTAGTATAACCCACCGAGAGTCGGCACATGCGGGTATTTCGTACATGGTTTCATTATAGTGCTTGGAGGTTCGTGTTACTACTGAAGAGTAACACTCGATCGTCATGCCACACTCGATAATGAGTACGGGAAATACAAGGCTGATTAGAAATTCACAGGATGGGATTGTTGCCACATGCTCCAACCTCGGAGGAATTTCATGTATTCACGAATGGGATTGTTGCCACATGCTCCATTCTTGGTGAATTAAGTGAGGGAGTATCAACACTTATTAATGGCTTTATCTTTTACAAGATGTCAGCGCATAATTTTTTCTGGTTTTTACAATTTTAACCTCAAATGAAAACCCACCATCAACACATAGCTGTCAGACATTTCATCAAGAGTTGCAGCAAGACCTTTGTTCCCAGTGTATTTTCTACGATTTGGGCACTCGTTTGCAAAATGACCAACTACTTTACACTTAAAGCACCGAGGCATATCCTCGTCATCATTTTCATCAATATCCCTATTTTTAGGAGGAACACGATTATGAGGTTTGACTGATGCTTTAGGCTTATCTCTGGAGAACCGTTTACTTCTCTTCAATAGAAGATCGCTAAACTGTCTTGTGATCATCGAGACCGATTTGTCAAGATCTTCATCCGATGAATCGATCTCGAGTGATCGTCTTCAGAGATATACACTTTTTTTACTTTTATCAAGTAATTTAGTGTCCTTTAGTGCTTTGAACGCAACATCCTTAGATTTGGATGTATGCTCTTGATCAAAGATATTAAGCTTCCCAACCAACGTATTTCTGGAGAGATTATGTAGGTTATTTCCCTCAACGATGGCATGCTTCTTAGAATCGTATCTAGATGGCAGCGATCTGAGAATTTTCATCAAAATGTCCTTTTCAAGAATAGTCTTACCCAATGCAAAAGATGCATTAACAATTTCAGACACTTTGTGATTAAAATCAAATGTTTCTTCATCTGCCATACAAAGGTTTTCCAAATCGGAATTAAGGTTTTGAAGCCTAGTTTCCTTTTCACTGGTATTACCTTCGAATACAGTTTCTAATATATCCAAAGCTTCTTTAGACTTAGTGCAATTTGACACATGGTGCTAAAGATTTGGGGTAATGGCATGTATGATGGCATTCAAACCTTCGGAATTTTGCTTTTACAAGCAAGTATCTCAAATAGAATGTATTCACCAATATTCTTGGGAACGTTTACATTTCCAATGCCAAAACAGGAGCATCATAGCCATTAACAACATATACCCATGATTGAAAATCACGTGCTTGAAGAAAAGCTCGCATAACAATTTTCCACCATAAGTAATTAGATCCATCAATTTGGTGGTATGTTGATAGAGATAACACCTCTTGTCCATAGAGTGGATCGCTACAAACACAGACTTATAAGGTCTTGAACGTGTTTGCCTGCTCTGATACCAATTGAAAAAGCGTGGGTATAACAACCACACCCAATATTTCGCATAGCATTCTGTATGTACAAACTCCAATATACTTTCAAGAGAATCAACTAGACTCAATCTTAATAAAGTATATCAAAGAGTTTTATCTCTCTTTCTTGATTCAATTCTTTCTCAAGCAAATAGAAATTTGTGAGTCTAATTGAATACAAGAGAAATCACTTGAAACAGTACCAAAGACCAATGTTAAAGGATCGATCAATTTAAATCAACAACCAAAGGTCGGATTTCTAATTGATTGATTCAAACGCACAACCTATGATATTAAAATTATATAACAAAATATAATGCAGAATAAAAATAACACAGACACCAAAATTTTGTTAACGAGGAAACCGCAAATGCAGAAAAACCCTGGGACCTAGTCCAGATTGAACACCACGTTGTATTAAGCCGCTTCGAGACACTAGCCTACTACAAACTAACCCGTCCCTGGACTATAGTTGAACCCCAATCAATCTCACACTGATTCAAGGTACAGTTGCGCTCCCACGTCTCCGATCCCAGCCAGGATACAACGCACTTGATTCCCTTAGCTGATCTCACCCATAACTAAGAGTTGCTACGACCCAGAGTTGAAGACTTTAATAAACAAATCTGTATCACACAGAAAAGTCTACAAAATAGATAAATATGTGTCCCACAGAAATACCTACAAGTTTTGTTCCGTATTTTGATAAATCAAGGTGATTAGGAAGCAATTGATAACCCGGACTTATATTCCCGAAGAACAGCCTAGTATTATCAATCACCTCACAATAATCTTAATCGACGCGGCGAAAGAAGATATTGTGGAATCACAAACGATGAGACGAAGATATTTGTGACTACTTTTCTATCTTGCCTATCGGAGATATAAATCTCAATCCAATCGTTACGAATGTACTCAAAACGATAGAATCAGCAAGATCAGATCACACAACTATGAGAATGTAGTATCGGTCTGGCTAAAAAATCCCAATGAAGTCTTTAAGTCGTTAACCTGGTTTTCAAGAAGAAACCTAAGGTTATAGTAGAATCTACTCTAGCTAATACAACTAGTATCACACAGAAGGTGTGGGGATTAGGTTTCCCAGTGGCTAGAGTTCTCCCTTATATAGTCTTTCAAATCAGGGTTTGCAATCAATGTTAGCTTGGTAACAAAGCATTCAATATTCACCGTTAGATGAAAACTGATTAGATTCAAACTAATATCTTCAACCGTTGGATCAAAAACTTAGCTTGTTACACACAAATGAAATATACTATTTTGGGTTTATGTAATCTTACCCAAACATGAACATTTGTTGGTTTAACAATAGTTAACCAAATGGTTAGCCATATGAGCACTTTCATATCAACCATATTCTTCTTCACCATAACTAGTTCAAATGACTCAAATGAACTAGTTAGAAAGTTGTTCAATCGCAAGGAAATCTCATGTAACCACACAAGACACAATCGAAGCAAAAACAATTTGATTCACTCGAATCGGTTCATCAACTATATAGCCACGGTTTGCATTTTTCATTCCCTAGTTAATATAAATAAGTTCACAAACAATCGTCTTTAGATATAACCAACTTAAGTTCGCAGACTTAGTTCACGGACTTAAGTTCCCGGAAGGAGTTCTCAAACTCCAGCAGATTTTCTCGGGTCGAGAACTTCCGCCGATTCACGGTGACCGGGTTCGCGGATTGAGTTCACGACTCTTGTTCCGGTTCTCTTGATCAACAAAGTTCGCAAACTTCGGTTCAAGGAAAAAGGACTTATACATATATGTGTTGCCACACAATGCTTATATCCAACATTGGTTATATAATCTAAACTCTCATTTCAATCATTGAAACATTCTTAGAGGACGTTATATAGTTCACAAGCCATTTTTCGTCAAAGCCATTTTCAAAGTGATTGAAACATAACATGACTTTCGTCACTAGGTAAAGATGAACTTGGCCAAAGCAAAAGCTTACCAACACATATTTCGAGAAATAGATAGGCGAGTTAAACTCGGCTCGAAATAACAAATGTATATAATCAAAGTCTATATAGAAAAACGACTTTTGTCTCAAAATAGGAGATAAAGTAGATAGACTTTTGAGTGATATATAAGTTCAAGTCTCCACATACCTTTTAGTCGATGAAGATCCACCAGTTCCTTGAGTAGTCCTTCGTCTTGTATGATGATTGCCATGGAGTTCTTGAGCTCAACTACACTTTCTATCCTAGCCCGAGACTTAGCTATAGTAGACTAGAAATCAAGACTTATAGTTTTGATCACTAACATTGACAAAATGCTTGAGATAGCAACGCATGCGAGTTCGACCGCGCAATGCTCTAACATATTGAAACATCCTTAGAAGAAGACAATAGCTGTCTCACACAAACTATTAGCTTATAAGTAATTTTCAAGTGATCACATGATCAATACGAAACATTCCGAGTCTACATCAAATGGCAGTCTCACACAAATCATAAAAGATGTTTCATGGCAATTTTCACATGATCATCTTTTGACTTTCGTCAAGAATAATGATGAACGTAGATAAAGAAAAAAGCTTCCCAACACATATTTCGAAAAAGGTATAAGAGAATTAAACTCAGCTCGAAATATCAAATGTAATGTAAAAGTATATATAGCTATACGACTTTGTCTCAATAGGAGATACAATAAAATAAATTTATGAGTGATATATGAGTTATAGTCTCCACATACCTTTTGTTGATGAAGTTCCTCCATGCTCCCCTTAGTAGATCTTCGTCTTCAATCGATGAACGCCGTGAAGTCTAAAGCTCAACTACACATTCTATCCTAATCCGAGACATAGTTATAAATAGACTAGAAATCAAGACTTATAGTTTTGATCAACTAAACTTGAAAGCAACGCTTGGGAGTTTGACCGAGCAGTGCTCTAACAACTTCTGCCCAAGCGAAGACAAGGGATCTAGTTTCATTATCCAGTTCCAAATCTATCTTGAAGTTGTGTTTTGCTGATTATTGTGCCTAGATTTGTTTGCTTATGTTTTTTTGCTATTAATTTTGGATTTATTTTGCGACACCAATAATAATGTTTTTTTTTATTTAAATTCTTGATTACCCAGACCGCAAAATTATTAAACCATGGTTTCTTAATATTACAAGACATTACGTGATCATTTACCACGGGCGGGGTTTTATGATTACCAATAACGAAGTGTGATGCATCCATTCCCGTGATGTTATGCCACGGGTTAAGCCTAGTAAATATAATAAGTACAAAATCGAGCACTAAAATTACAGAAAATTAAGAACAATTCAGACACAAAAATGTGTCTATTACTTATACTAATGATTCATCCTCAAACCAGATCTCAAGCTAAACTCCTAAAAGCTTTGAGTGAAGATCTTTTTAATGAAACTATCAATCTTGATGATACCGTTAAGAAATCTGGTTGTGAGAATAAGGGAAAACAGAAATCTTATTGAAGATGTGTCATCTCATGCAGGAGTTACAGATATGCTTGTCCAAAACAGTTTGTATACTAAGATTGATATCTTTAATCTTCGTCAAGTCCTCCTTGGTACCGTTAAAACTCATCATAAACAGGCAGCACTACTCATATTATCCGTAACCAAAAGAAGTTTGATTAATCTTGGAATCTGTAATAAGGAGTATGCTCGCAATATTAATCGAAAGGTTAATGCTTTAGCTTGTGAACACAATCAAGACATTGTTTATCGAATACGGGAAATTAGTCGTGATGCTATACATGATTATCCCAAAAAATTAGAGGATATTGAAGATGATCTCTAAATGAAATGACTCAAAGGTCAAAATATCAATAAACTAATCAATTATTGATTTAATTTAATGCTTGTGTAAAGTTTATTCGTTTTTATTTTAAATCCTTCGTATCATTGTTTTTTAAAGTTACGATTACATTGCTTGATATTAATGATTATTTATTTTACTTTGATTTTCGGTTTATGTATATCTCTTATGATGTTGCGACTCTTTGATATAAGCGGGTTTCATATCTAACCATGTGTGGGGATTTTGTCAATTGATCATAACTAGATATGATTAGACTCATGTGTGAAGTCACGTATACTACTATCGATTTATGTTTCATAAATTGTGCATGTAGTATACATATGAGTTTTGGTTTTAGTCTTCTACATTGGCAACGTAAAAGCTAAGAATTTTTCGACCTTTTTATGGTAAAGGTTATCTTGTTTATTATTATTTTTTCTTGAAGGGAATAACAATTCATAGGGGGGAGTTTTATATTGAACTGGTGTTTAATCGCCATATCTTTGTGGGGAGAGTGGTTGTGAAAACCGAGGGAATAATTATTTTATTAATCCTTCCTGACATGAAGACTTAATCGGATCAGATCTTAGTTTGTCATATCGAAGAGTAAGGTAACCATTTATTTATGTTTGTTAATCGTTTTCATGTTAAGAGAAGCTGATTTAAATTTCTTATTATGGCTTTTTCTTAACGAAAAGTATGGTACAATTGTTATGTTTCAATTGGTTCCAGTTAAGAAAAACTAAATCAAGTTTGGTTTTTGTTTTTTTATTAACAAAATAGGAGGTTCAATTATTTAGTCCAATTGATTCCTGATAATAAAAACTAAGTGAATTATGATCATAGTCTAGGCGTATCAAAACGAGGTATGGGTTTTCAAGTCCAATCGGATCCTTGATAAGAAAACTAGTTAACTTAGTTTTGTCTTGTCTAAATGAGGTGCAATTACTTATGAATTATTGGATCATAACAAGCATCAGAGTTAATTCATATCTTTTTCTGACTTATCAAAACAAATGGAAAATTGTTCCGGGTAGTTGTTTCCTTGATAAGGTGCTAAAGAAAATTACTTAGGTAGTTTCAGTTTTAGTGTTGTTTATCTAAAATGGTATGTTATACCTTCGTGCTTAACTCTAATAGGTTGTATGAGTTCTTATGAACTTGTAAGATCCTTTTGGTTTGCTCTTAAATTTTTTTTTCATGTCTTTGTCATTTTTGTGACAAAAAAGGGGAGAAATATATGGAGTATACGGGTGATTTACAATCACTGAGAAAGGATTATGTGCCGAAAAGTATATATCTAACGTGGGAGTCAAGCATAGACTACGTTGGAGAAACATATCATCTTGTTGTGTAGTATTTTATACTATAAAAGAAGAATAACAAATAGGTTCAGATTGAATATCTACCTAGCTTTCCTTTAGGGGGAGTAAAGCTTTTGTTAATCAAATGCATCAACAACAATATATATTTTTGAATATGTGCAGGTTATTGAGTTGTTGAAACTTGGAATCAAGCGTATGAAAGATGAGTTAAAAGAATGGTTATTTAATGTTTGGTACCCAGCAAATGACCAATACATTGATTTGGTACCCAACATTTTAAAAATTAAGGGATGGTACATGGACCCGTCATTGACTGTCAAGTCAACCTGTTGACCCGACGGTGCGTTATCTATATAATTAAAATTGTAAATAAATATCAATTAATCAACATGGTTAAACAAACGTTGGCACGTGACTATTAAAAAATGTGTGACCCATTGCAGTTGTCAATCGAGCATCCAAACATATCATTCCTCGTATTTCTTGTTTCTTCTTCGGTCTTCATCGTTAATCTTTTTCCATTCATTTGATCGAGACCGCTACCAATACAAATAATTACACCATTAACGGTCGAACATTGAAACTTTTGAACCTCTTTCTTCAATCAAAGACATCTGCTAATTCATCATCTCTAACAATGAACACCATTATTATCAATCACCATCAACACCAGTCCAATGTTAAAAACCCATTCCCACCATCTCCTTGTCCAATCTTAAACCCAAAACCTAATTAATTACTTCAATACCTACCGATTCTAACTCATAAAATCCATAATATCTTTTAATTTTCTTCAAACATCAAAATCCCCTTCACATGAAGAAAAAAAAAACAAAATTACAAAACCAACAACTTAAACATAGAAACGGATGGTGTAGGAAAGAGAGACAAAAAGAATATATAACTGTATACGGGTCTCATCTTAATTATAGTAAGACATTGAAGATAGATCTCGAATTTGTCTTGATTTTATCTTCGATTTGTTTTTGTTCGTCTTCAAATCTCCAAAACAAGTATTACCCAACTCAGAAACACTAGCAGATGATAGGTGTTATAAAACACCTAATTTTATATCTAGTATTTATGCTTTCTTTGCTATTTTCATTGGGAATTGCATCTCTTATGTTTGCTTTTGAGTTTTATAGGTGCAATGGAGTCACCGAGAACAAAAGGAGAAGAAATCACTCATTTAAAGCGAAAAAGAGCGAAAAGACCAATTCACAAGCGATCGAAGCTAGCTACGGTTGAGCAAAGAAGTAAATAGGCAGTCGGTTCCGCGAAACCGACAAGCCATGCAAGAACTGGGAGGCCCTTTTCCTATTTCTGGGTGCCTAGAGTCATTTCTGGGTAACCCTTATCCGTTTCACCAAGGTGGCCATATCCACTGGTTTTTACCTACACAACCCTAAAGTCTAGAGAAGAATTATCTTTTCATTATTTTTCTTCACCTGAAAGTGAGAGGAGGAGGGTACACACATTTAATGTGTCTGAAATCGAATGAAGATGTTGATGTGAATCTGAGAATCAGGGAGGAAACGAGATTGAAGAAATGGTTTTAGCTAATTGTTATTGTGACGAATCATGCTTTTGATTGAAGGGGAGATGAGATGTGGAATTAGGGATCTGAAAATGGAAGAATCTGCAAATTAGAGGAGGAATTCAAGCAGATGGGCTTAATGGGTGATTAATGAGAACAAGGCGTAAAATGGGTTCTTTGGTGATTTCTGAGAGAAACGGGTGACAAAAAATGAATCTGGTACTGCTGTGGAGGATTCAACAAAGAATCACTGAGGTTGCTGTTGGGTTTAAGTTAGATTTCGAATTTGCAGTGATAATTAGATCGAATTTGTGATTGAGAAGTTAGGGTTTCTGCTGATTAAAGAAATCGGGTGTTGTTGGTTCAATTCTAGTATGAAGAATTGAACTGCAGGTGATGGGTTGGTTTGAGATTGACGGGGTCTTGCCTATTTCAAGCTTGCGGGAACCAGAAGAGGAATAGATGGGTTGTCTCGAGTACAATTACATACTTGAAGTTCAATCTGTGAAGTTTGATGATTCTGTAATTAGTGGCAGAGAAGATTGGTTTGCGTACGAGAGGGAATAGCGACTCTAGTGGCTTGTGGTGATGCTATTGCCTGCGATGGAGATGAACCAGGGGTTGTGTGAGTTGAGAATTTGCAGGGAAAATGATGTGTTGGAATTGATGGCACTGGTTGAGTTCAAGAGTGAGTGTAGTTGCAGCTCAGGTGGGGATTTTGATCAGTTGAAGCTGTAGATGAATGCGAAGCTACAGTGATGTTGAGCCGAGGGTACGATTCTGAGATAGGGTTAGACCTAGTAATGAGATTATGAAGTTGCATTACAACAGAGTTGGTGGTAGATCTTGTTGGATGAATTTGTGGTCGAGAATTGCAGGACATAGGAGACTAGGTCTTGTGAGATGAAGTTGAAGTTCAAGCTGCAGGTTGAGTGAAATGGTGGTGGTCTGTGAACTGCAGTGGCTATGGTTGTAGGTGGTGTTTCAGATGGAGTGAAGAATGGAGCTGAGAAGAATTGAAGCACTGGTGGATTTGCTAATGGTGCGCATGATTGCAGGTTGGATTTAAGATTGGGTATGAACTACAATTAACAGTGGCTTGAGAAGTTGCAGCAAAGAAGTGGGTTTGAACTTAGTTTGTATGGCATAGAGAAGATGAGGCCATGATACTGCTAACTGAATTAGTGGCTGGTTTGAGTCAGTGTAGAGAATGCTATCGCAGGAATGGAGATGCGCTCTGATACGCAGGGAGCAGTGCAGTGCAGTGCAGTTATGTGTTTGTTGTGACAGTTAAGAGAATTGGTGATATATTGGCATTACATGGAGCTGCAGTATGGCACTGAATTGAGCTGCAAGTTGAGGTAGTAGAGATATAGAGCTGGGTATATCTGGATTACAGGTAGATTGAGATGCAAGTGGTGAGTAAATTAGACGAGAATGGAATTAAGGAAGCAGCTCAAACTGAGAAGAACCAGGTTTGTACAGGGAAAATGAAGTTGATGATTGTTGTCAATGGAAGCCGAAAGTCGATGTTGATGGTTAATGAGCCGATGATTGCAACCCAAATGAGGTTATTTGCGGCATGAACTAAAATTAGATGGTGAAGCACAATGATAGTGCAACACAAAGATTGGCCTATGCAATGGCCTGAGCCAAGGCCAAATCAGTTTAGTCACCAGTCGATGGATCGACTCATACCTTAACTCGGACTGACTCGTCTGACTAGACCACCTGACTCGGTTTGACTCGGTCGACCGAGTTATTGAGTTGACTCGTTGACTGGTGACCGGGCGGACTTTGCCGGTCACCTGAGATGCTTTTCGGCGACCCACAATACCAGATTTTCGGCGACCTCTTTTGGGGTATATTTTCTATATGGGTATTTGCACACATGGGCTTGGTGGATTTCTATCTTTTGGACCTTTGAAGACCTAATTTTGGAAAGATGAAAAGCTATAAAAGGGAAAGTTTTCTACAACTATCACACATATTTTTCTTGGAACTTTGGAGAGCCGGTTTTGTTTACACTTCTAGGGTTTGCTTTTGTTCATCTTCTTCTTTTCAATTAATATTATTATGATGAACTCCATAGCTATGAGTAGCTAGACAAATATTATTGGTTATGGGATAAAGTTGATTTCTCAATATGTTATAAGATTCAATGAATTAGTTTTGTCTCAATATTTTATTGTTTGTGATTCACAATTAATAGTGTTACATGATTTGATAGTTTGTTTGGTTGAGTCCGGAATCAATCCGATTTACATTCATCTCTAGAGCTATAATAGGGTTTTCAATACGAAAAAGTTGTTTATCCCTGATTCTAAGTAGCATAATTGTGGGTAGTGCTTGTAGTGATATATCCTACTAGTCACAAGTGAATCATAACTTTTGTTAAAACGTTTAGTGCTTTTACACATTCGTTTGCATTGATTAGTCTTATTCCATAGAACTTATTGCTTTTAGGGAGTTAAATCTAATTGTGCTTTTACACTTTAGGTTGCTTTCTAGGAAGAATTCACATATGCATCTTTTAATGTGGTTGTGATGAAAACAGGGAATTAGCGGTATATACTTGCGATCAAGGTATCCTAGGACTATTAGTATATGAGAGATTAAAATACCAATTCTAATCATTGATGAAAATACATGTTTGTGAATGATACTATCCCGTGACCAATATCTTCTCCTTATTGATTATTCCAATTACTTACTTTGCCTTCAATTACTTTTATTTATTAGATAAAACAACAAACATCCCCCTTGGTTACCTTAGAAACCTGAAAATTGCATAACAACAATTGCCTCTCTCAGATACGAACTCTTCCTTACCTTGTGCTTCATTTAAATTTAGTGAGTAAGAAAGTGAAATTATTTTTGACGGATTGACAACCGATCAAATTTTGGCGCCGCTGCCGGGGAGGCATACGGCTTGTTATTAAGTTTTTAGTTTCTTTTTATAATTTTTGCTTTTATCTTTGCTTTTCGATTCTTGTCTTGTTTCTCACTTGTTTGGGAGAATTGTTTTCAGGTACCTAATCCCTGGCTTCTAAAGATTGGAATTATCCAAGGTGCGGGATAGCTACTCGAAGAGGCACAATACTTCAACCAAATCAAGACACAACCGAAAATCTAGAGTTAAAAGTGGAAGAAGAGTTACAAATAGAAGGAGAACAAGAGGTTCCAATCGTAGACGAACCACAAGTTAAAGAAGAATAACCAATGGGTGATGCAAATCGTTCACTCAAGGACTTGGCTTCTCATAGGCTTGATACACAACAGGGGTGTATTCAAACGAACTCTACTTTTGAGATAAAGCCGGGGTTGCTTAGAGAATTACCAAAGTTCCATGGCATGGTGAATGAAGATCCAAACAAACATCTTATGGACTTCCACACCATTGTCATGGCCATGCTTCCAGCGGATGTTGAGGCGGATGGTGCAATGTTGAAAGTTTTCCGTTTCTCTTTGATGGATAGTGCTAAGGATTGGTTGTACTATTTACCTCCGGAAGTGTCACAACATGGAACGGGGCTGAAGAAACTCTTTTTAGAGAGATATTTTCCTGCATCAAAGGCTACTCAAATTCGCAAGGAGATTTGTGGGATGAAGCAAAATGTGGGAGAATCCTTATATGAATGTTGGGAACGATACAAGAGATTGGTGGCAAGCTGCCCTTACCACCAATTCAGTGACGCTATGATCATCCAATACTTCTATGAAGGACTCCAATCAAGTGATAGGAATCTTATTGACGCTGCGGGTGGTGGTGCACTAGTTAGCAAGACAGTGGCACAAGCTAGAGAGTTAATTGAAAATATGGCAGCGAACTCCCAACAATTCTTGAGCCGTGGGTCGGATGTGATTCTAAGAAGGGTGAATGAAGTGAGCGAGGTTGAGGAACTTCGTCAACAAATGGGTAACATGTCGGCAATGTTGCAGCGCAGTGATACCTAGTTCATCTCAAACTTATGAGGACGAGCAAGCTAATGCGATCTTTCCAAATCAACAAAGACGGTATGATCCTTACTCAAACACTTACAATCCTGGATGGAGAGATCACCCCAATTTTAGCTATGCCAACAAGCAAGGAGCGGTTCAACAACCTACTTTCAACTTTTCAAGTGGATTTCAACCTCAACAACAACAATTCCAGCCGAGACAACAATTTTAGCAACCACAAGCACAACAATCAATGCAAAATCAAGGTTCCGATATTGATTCAAAGCTTCAAACAATGATGCAAGGTATTTCTACCATGTTTAAAGAGAGTCAACAGGAAACTAAGAGTGCTATCAAGGAGTTGCAAACACAAATGGGCTCCATGGCTATTGAGTTGAACCAATTGAAGGCACAAAATAGTGGGAAACTCCCTTCTCAACCTATTAACCCAAAAAGAGGGTGTCAATGCTATTACGTTGAGAAGTGGTACACAACTTGTGCAACCCGAGGTCACCGATTCGGGCAAGGTGGAAACACCAAAGGAACCTATTTTGGAGGAGAAGAATGAGGATTCTCCCAAACTTCGAGGTACCTGTTCCTAACTCTAAAACTCTGGTTTCTACTTATGTTCCTCCTTTACCTTTTCCTCGCAGATTTGCAAGTTCTAAGAAGGCGGAACTAGAAAAGGAGATTTTAGACGTTCTAAAGAAGATCCATGTGAACATATCACTCATTGATGCTATCAAGCAAGTACCAAAGTATGCAAAGGTGTTGAAGGACTTGTGTACCAACAAACAAAGGCTCAAAGGTAATGAAGTGCTTAGTGTGGGGGAGAATGCTTCGGCAATCTTACAACACAAACTCCCACTTAAGTGCAAGGATCCTGGTAGTTTTGACATTCCGTCACAATTGGTAACACAACATTTAACAAAGCTATGTTGGATTTAGGTGCATCCGTTAATGTTATGCCTGCGTAAATGTATAATTCACTTGATATTGGTCCTCTTAAAAAGGTGAAATTGTATTGCAATTAGCCGATCGCTTCTAATGTCTACCCAATGGGTATTGTTGAGGATGTTCTTGTGCGGTTTAATCAACTTGTATTTCCGGCTGACTTTTGCGTGTTAGAGATGGATGAAGGTTCACCGGACTCGTCTCTTCCATTGCTACTTAGGCGTCCCTTCATGAAAACGGCGAAAACCATTATTGATGTGGACAAGGAACGCTAACTATGGAGTTTGATGGAGAAACAATATGTTTCAACATTTTCGAGACGATGAGATATCCTAGTGATGTCCACTCTTGTTTCTCCATTGATGTTATGGATACATTGGCACAACAAATGTTTGAATTAAACGGTGATGATGCTTTGGAAACCGTGTTAACTACATCCATGGATAATGGTGTAGAGTGTGGTAATGAAGTCAAGGAAGCCCTTGGTGATCTTAATTCACTACAAGGATGCCGGGAAACTCATAATATCTCTTTTATTTCTTTACCATGCAGTGATGAAAAGCTTGTACCTTCAATTGTTAAATCTCCAAAGTTAGAATTGAAACCTCTTCCCGATCACCTAAAGTACTTGTACTTGGGTGATAATGAAGAGTTACCTCAGGATTGTTTCTAATGAGCTTAATGATGTACAGGAGCAAAAACTTCTAAGGGTGCTAAGGAAGTACAAGACGGCCATAGGATGGACAATTGTCGATATCAAGGGTATAAGCCTGCTAGTTTGTATGCACAAAATTCGTTTGGAGGATAATGCAAAGCCTACAAGGGAAGCGCAACGTCGTTTGAATCCTCCCATGATGGAAGTTGTGAAAAAGGAGATACTCAAGCTTTTGGAAGTGGGTGTTATCTACCCCATATCCAATAGTAAGTGGGTAAGCCCAGTACAAGTAGTACCAAAGAAATCGGGTGTGATAGTGGTGGAGAATGATAAGAATGAGCTTGTCCCAACTCGTGTGCAAATAGGTTGGAGGGTTTGTATTGATTATAGAAAATTGAATGCCACCACTAGAAAAGATCACTTTCCATTACCTTTTATTGATCAAATGCTTGAACGTTTAATTTGGACACTCTTATTATTGCTTTCTTGATGGTTATTCGAGGTTATAATCAGTTGTGATAAATTTAGGAAGATCAAGAGAAAACCACTTTCACTTGTCCTTTGGTACTTTTGCTTATAGAAGGATGCCTTTTGGCTTGTGCAATGCTCCACTACCTTTCAAAGGTGTATGGTAAGTATCTTTTCGGAATATGTTGAAAACATAATTGAAGTGTTCATGGATGACTTTAGTGTCTTTGGTGATTCATTTGACCTTTGCTTGAACAATTTGTCTCTAATCCTTGAACGATGTGTTAAAACAAATCTTGTGCTAAATTGGGAGAAGTGCC
Organism: Papaver armeniacum; assembly: GCA_023531295.1. NCBI lineage: Eukaryota > Viridiplantae > Streptophyta > Magnoliopsida > Ranunculales > Papaveraceae > Papaver > Papaver armeniacum. Next base: position 133,898 of record JAJJWW010004416.1, read on the forward strand.
ATTTCATGGTAACTCATGGCATAGTTTTAGGCCATATAATATCTTCTAAAGGCTTGGAAGTCGATAAATCTAAGATAGACCTTATTCGTGCTCTAACCCCTCCCACTACGGTGAGGGAGATACGTTCTTTTCTTGGTCATGCAGGTTTCTATCGTAGATTCATCAAGGACTTTTCCAAGATAGCATCACCACTTTGTAATTTATTGCAAAAATATGTGGTTTTTAACTTTGATGAGAAGTGTATGGCGGCTTTCAATCGTTTGAAAGAACTTTTGATTTGTCATTAAACCACCGGATTGGAGCAAGCCTTTTGAGCTCATGTGTGATGCAAGTGACTATGCGGTTGGTGCGGTGCTTGGGCAACGTGTGGGGAAGCTTCCTCATGCTATTTATTATGCTTCTAGAACGTTAAATGAGGCCCAACAAAACTACACAACCACTGAAAAGAGTTATTAGCCATTGTTTTTGCTTTAGAAAAGTTTCGCTCTTATCTAATTGGTACAAAAGTTGTTGTCTTTTCTGATCATGCAGAGCTTAAGTACTTGCTTACAAAGAAAGAGGCGAAACCGAGGCTCATACGATGGATATTACTCTTGCAAGAGTTTGATATTGAGATCAAAGACAAGAAAGGAATTGAGAACACCGTTGCGGATCACTTGAGCCGACTTGCTGTAGATAAGGAGAATATCCCATTGCGTGAAAGTTTCCCGGATGAGCAACTTTCTCAATTTCCTTTGGAGAACCATGGTATGCCAATATTGTCAATTACTTAGTTTCTAAACAAATCCCAAAGAACTTGTCTCGTGCTGAGAGGGACAAACTTAAGAGGTTAGGGAACCAATACATATGGGATGATCCATACTTATGGAAACATGGTAGTGACCAAGTAATACGAAGGTGCGTTCCCGAATCTGAATTTAATTCTATCTTGTCTTTTTGTCACTCTTATGCTTGCGGAGGACATTTTGGGAGTAAGAGAACCGCTCACAAGGTACTTGAAAGTGGTTTTTATTGGCCAACTTTGTTTAAGGATGCACATATATTTTGTACAACTTGTGATAGGTGCCAAAGAACCGGCAATCTTGGTGCCCGAAATCAAATGCCACAAACTTTTATTCAATTTATTGAAGTTTTTGATGTATGGGGTATTGATTTTATGGGGCCTTTTGTCAACTCCCATGGGAATTTTTATATCTTACTTGCGGTTGATTATGTCTCTAAATGGGTGGAAGCTAAAGCCACCCCAACTAATGATTTTAAAGTGGTTTCAGATTTTGTGCAAGCTAATATTTTTGCAAGGTTTGGAATTCCAAGAGCCATAATTAGCGATGGGGGTTCTCACTTCAAAAACAGGATTTTACAAAGCTTGTTGACGAAGTACAATGTGTCGCACAAGATTGCAACACCTTATCATCCCCAAACCAATGGACAAGCCGAGGTGTCTAATCGGGAGGTGAAATCCATTCTAGAAAAGACGGTGAACACAACAAGGAAAGATTGGAGCATGCGACTTAATGATGCTTTGTGGGCATATAGAACCGCATATAAAACACCTATTGGGATGTCTCCCTTTAGGCTTGTGTATGGTAAACCTTGTCACTTACCCGTGGAAATTGAGCATAAGGCGTTTTGGGCTATTAAACAATGCAACATGGAGATGGATGGGGCTGGAAAGCAAAGGAAGTTACAACTCCAAGAGCTAGAGGAGCTTCGCAATGATGCATTTGAAAGCTCGCGAATTTATAAGGAAAAGACGAAAGCATTTCATGATAACATTATTTCTAGAAAACAATTTTGCATTGGGCGAGAAAGTGCTTTTGTTTAATTCTCGCTTGCATTTATTTAGGGTAAATTAAGGTCACGATGGATCGGACCTTTTATTGTTACTAATGTGTTTTCTCATGGTGCGGTGGAAATTCGTAGCATAGCTACATGGAAAGAACTTAAAGTTAATGGGCATAGGTTGAAACCATATTATGAGAATTTCACTTCCAAAGTGGTGGAAGGAGTTAACTTTGTGGATGTACTCCTCCTGGAGGAGTCATAGAAAAGCAAGGAGATAGTGGCCGTGACTTTAAACCAAGCGCTAATTGGGAGGCAACTCAAAGGATGAGTATTTCTTGTCTTGTATTTATTTCTTGTCTTGTTTTTAGGTTTTCTTGTCTTGTTTTTATTTTTTTCTCGATTTCTTGTTAGAATTTCCCACCTTGACTTACTTTGACGATTCAATTACATTGAGGACAATGTAAAGTTTAAGTGTGGGGGAGTGGTTAAGCATTTGCGTTGTAAATTTTGGCAAATTTTTTCAACTTTTGTGAAAACTAGTGAATAAGAAAACTCCAACTTATGGTTAGTTTAGAGTCACATAGTATACATGTCGCTAAGATTACATCGAGAATCTCATAATAGTGACTGAACTTAGAGATGACAGAGAACATGATCGGGTTTCTTAATTGTATGAGAGTTAAAGTTGGATTTAACCATGCTAAAGTGGCAAATAAGGTGCAGACTGAATTCGGTATTAGAGTAGTGGTCCCCTATAGTGGAGACTACCATGTTACATAATGTGAGTCACCGACCTTCAATTCTTTGTACTGTCTAAATTTGTGCTTTTAGAGTGTGTGTCACCGTACGTAAACTCCGAGGCAGAATGGTGAGCTGCCCAACCTCCCACCATAGAATCACTATTTTGATCTCTTGAGTGCTATTTTTATCAACCATGATGGTGACATCAATTGCTAACTTACATACCACTTGTAATCTTGTTCGCAGTTAGCACCATCCACCTTATCTCTCTCTACACCAACAGTCCATAGAAACACCATCATCATCAACAAGAGGAGCATCACAAATTTGAAGGAAAGTTGAACACGTTCGAGGTTTACAAGCAACGGTACAAAAATTGAGCAGATTTCAGATTTAAGTAAAGCAACAAAACAAGGAGCATAATTTTTATAAGTTGAAGACTATTGTACATGAGTGAAAATTATCAAGGATGAGAGTTCGAGAAGTTTATGATATCAAGACATATAAGTTGTGAAGAATCAAGCGGTAAAGTACTTATACCATGGCCTTTGTACTTACATTTTTTATTTTATTTCGTTTTTATTTTTTATTTGTTTTTATTTTTTCAAGTTGCAACAGCCCTATGGATATATTTGGAGATCATGCACTTCATTGTGCTAAGGATGTTGGACCTAAGTTTCGACATGACTTTGTACGGGATGTAGTCGCCGACATTTGTTATAAGGCTGGTGTACCTGCGCGTAAGGAAGTTTCCATAGGATTTATGTCAGATGATGGCAAAGATTTGCGGCCTGCTAATATCTTCGTTCCTAACTGGGAGAATGGTCAAGATATTTGCATGGATATTACAGGGGTTTCTCCTTTCACAGGTGAAGGTATTCGCTCTTTTGTTCCAGGCAAAGCTATATCTAGTGCTGTTTCGCGAAAACGCAATAAGTACTTGGACAAGTGTGTATCTCATGGTTATGGTTTGGGTGTTTTAGCTTTCTCTACTTTAGGGGAACTTGGGGATGATACTTTATGTTTTTTCAAACGTCTGAAGAATTGTTTAGCTAGCAGGGACGTTAGTAGTGGTTTTGGTAGTTTTATTTTTCATAGATTAGGCATTGCTATTCAAAAAGGTGTTGGCGCCCAGCTTGTTGCTAGGTTGCCCACCAAAAGTTTGTGATTGTCATCCATGATGAAAGTATTTTATTATTATTATTAAAAAAAAAAAAAAAAAAAAAAATTTATTTTGGGTTTGTATAATTCGTTTTTAGTTTTGTATTCTTCCAATAAAGCCAAGGGAAGAAGGAATATCTATAATGAAGTTTCAAGCAACAAGAAATTAGAGGAAATAATCATATTGTCAAGATTCTACGAAGTTCAAGAGTTATCATCAAGAGTTGAAGACCGAAGACGAAGATGAAGACACCGATAGAAGACAGAAGACGTTTATATGGATGCTGTGAGAGTGGTGCTAGCTGCACGCCGAACGGATAACGAGGTAAGTAAGCATATTCCCACCTTCGTTAAGTGGTTGATTTCCTTTCGTAGAGATCGTCAGAAAAATGGGTTTTCAAAATTATAAAAGATGTGGGTTTTCAAAACTTCGGAGGGTTTTTACCTTCCTACCATTCAACGTGTCGCAGGATTCTATCTTCATTCCTACCTGGACACATGTGTGACCCATAAAAAGTTGTTTATTATTGAGAGCAACTTCATAAAACCCTTTCTTGTGAGGCAGAGTCGAGACTTTTGATCACTCGAACCTAATTTTTTTTCGAGAATGGATGGTTATTTCTCTCTCAACTTTTAAGAATGAGATTGTGTTCATTTATGTGTCTAACTTCTTATGACTAGTGTGCAGAATTTCTATGTCTTCTTAGCGTGTTGGATGCTATCATTTTCGGAGAACTAGTAAGTTGGAAAAATAGGTTTTGTGGGTATATCTCTAGTAAACCCTCACGAGACTATAACTCGTCCACTAGGGACACCTAGGGGTTCAAAGGCTTGTTATTTATGCTAAAAGTGACCGTAGCCTCGACGACACAGAGTTGTATGTATTCTTTAGAATTGTTTTGTTTGATTTGCTCGAGGACTAGCAAAGTCTAAGTGTGGGGGAATCTGATAGGTGTTATAAAATACCTAATTTTATATCTAGTATTTATGCTTTCTTTGCTATTTTCCTTGGGAATTGCATCTCTTATGTTTGCTTTTCAGTTTTATAGGTGCAATGGAGTCACCGAGAACAAAAGGAGAAGAAATCACTCATTTAAAGCGAAAAAGAGCGAAAAGACCAATTCACAGGCGAGCGAAGCTAGCTACGGTTGAGAAAAGAAGTAAATAGGCAGTCGGTTCCGCGAAACCGACAAGCCATGCAAGAACTGGGAGGCCCTTTTCCTATTTCTGGGTGCATGAGTCATTTCTGGGTAACCCTTATCCGTTTCACCAAGGTGGCCATATCCACTGGTTTTTACCTACACAACCCTAAAGTCTAGAGAAGAATTATCTTTTCATTATTTTTCTTCACCTGAAAGTGAGAGGAGGAGGCTGCACACATTTAATGTTTCTGAAATCGAATGAAGATGTTGATGTGAATCTGAGAATCAGGGAGGAAACGAGATTGAAGAAATGGTTTTAGCTAATTATTATTGTGACGAATCATGTTGTTGATTGAAGGGGAGATGAGATGTGGAATTAGGGATCTAAAAATGGAAGAATCTGCAAATTAGAGGAGGAATTCAAGCAGCTGGGCTTAATGGGTGATTAACAGAGAACAAGGCAGAAATGGGTTGCTGGTGATTTACAGAGAAATGGGTGACAAAAAATGAATCGAATCTTCTTTGTGGAGGATTCAACAAAGAATCACTGAGGTTGCTGTTGGGTTTAAGTTAGATTTCGAATTTGCAGTGATAATTAGATCGAATTTGTGATTGAGAAGTTAGGGTTTCTGCTGATTAAAGAAATCGGGTGCTGTTGGTTCAATTCTAGTATGAAGAATTGAACTGCAGGTGATGGGTTTGTTTGAGATTGACGGGTCTTGCCTATTTCAAGATTGCGGGAACCAGAAGAGGAATTGATGGGTTGTCTCGGGTACAATTACAGACTTGAAGTTCAATCTGTGAAGTTTGATGATTCTGTAATTAGTGGCGAGAGAAGATTGGTTCTTGCACGAGAGAGGGAATAAACGGCTCTAGTGGCTTGTGGTGATGCTATTGCTGCGATGGAGATGAACCCCGGGGGGTTGTGTGAGTTGAGAATTTGCGGGGGAAAATGATGTGTTTGGAATTGATGGCCTTTGGTTGAGTTCAAGAGTGAGTGTAGTTGCATCTCGAGGTGGGGATTTTGATCGGTTGAAGTTGTAGATGAATGCGAGGCTCGGTGATGTTGAGCCGGGTGCGATTAGAATAGGGTTAGACCTAGTAATGAGATTATGAAGTTGCATTACAGAGAGTTCAGTGGTAGATGTTGTTGGATGAATTTGTGGTCGAGAAATGAGACACGGGAGACTAGGTCTTGAAGGCTGAGATGGTGAAGTTCAAGCCGGAGGTTGATTTGAAATGGTGGTGGTACGTGAACTGCGGTGGCTATGGTTGCGGAGTGGTGTTTCGGATGGAGTGAAGAATGGATCTCGAGAAGAATTAAAGCACTGGTGGAGTTGCTAATGGTGCGCATGATTGCGGGTTGGATTTAAGATTGGGTATGAGCGCAGATTAACGGTGGCTTGAGAAGTTAAAGAAAAGAAGTGGGTTTGAACGAGTTTGTATGGCATAGAGAAGATGAGGCCATGATATGCTAAGCGAATTAGTGGCTGCAGTTTGAGTCAGTATAGAGAATCTTGCATCGCAGAATGGAGATGCGCTACGATACGCGAGGAGCAAACGATGCGGTGCGGTTATGTGTTTTTGTGATGATTAAGAGAGAATTGGTGATATATTGGCATTACATGGAGCTGCGGTATATGGCGGGTGAATCGAGCTGCAAGTTGAGGTAGTAGAGCTACAGAAGCTGGGTATATCTGGATTGCGGGTAGATTGAGATGCAAGTGGTGAGTAAATTAGCGAGAATGGAATTAAGGAAGCGGCTCTTGGCGAGAAGAACTGGGTTTATGCAGGGGAAGAATGAAGTTGATGATTGTTGTCAATCGAGGCCGAAAGTCCGATGTGATGGTTAATGAATATGATGATTGCAACCCAAATGAGGTCATGGTTGCGGGCATGAACTAAAAATTAGATGGTGAAGCACAATGATAGTGCAACACAGAGATTGGCCTATGCAATGGCCTCGAGCCAAGGCCAAATCGGTTGATCCGTAAGTCGATGATCGACTCACACCTTAACTCGGACTCCGACTCGTCGACTAGACCACCCGACTCGGTTTGACCCCAGACCGAGTTGACCCGAGTTGACTCGTTGGTAGTGGCCAAGGCGGACTTTCTTCTGGTCACCTGATATGCTTTCCGGCGACCCACAATACCAGATTTCCGACGACCTCTTTTGGGGTATATTTTCTATATGGGTATTTGCACACATGGGCTTGGTGGATTTCTATCTTCTGGACCTTTGAAGACCTAATTTTGGAAAGATGAAAAGCTATAAAAGGGAAAGTTTTCTACAACTATCACACATATTTTTCTTGGAACTTTGGAGAGCCGGTTTTGTTTACGCTTCTAGGGTTTGATTTTGTTCATCTTCTTCTTTTCAATTAATATTATTATGATGAACTCCATAGCTATGAGTAGCTAGACAAATATTATTGGTTATGGGATAAAGTTGATTTCTCAATATGTTATATGATTCAATGAATTAGTTTTGTCTCAATATTTTATTGTTTGTGATTCACAATTAATAGTGTTACATGATTTGATAGTTTGTTTGGTTGAGTCGGAATCAATCCGGTTACATTCATCTCTAGTAGAGCTATATTAGGGTTTTCAATACGAAAAAGTTGTTTATCCACGATTCTAAGTAGCATAATTGTGGGTAGTGCTTGTAGTGATATATCCTACTAGTCACAAGTGAATCATAACTTTTGTTAAAACGTTTAGTGCTTTTACACATTCGTTTGCATTGATTAGTCTTATTCCATAGAACTTATTGCTTTTAGGGAGTTAAATATAATTGTGCTTTTGCACTTTAGGTTGCTTTCTAGGAAGAATTCACATATGCATCTTTTAATGTGGTTGTGATGAAAACGAGGGAATTAGCGGGATATACTTATTATTTTGCGGGAATTCTTAGTAGAAGCGGGACTTACGGATTTGGGTTATATTGGATTGGACTATACTTGGGATAACCATAGGAAAAGGAGATAAGAATATTCGGCAAAGGCTTAGTGCACAACGGCTTTAATTAAAATAAACACCTAATCCCTGTCCGATTTCTCATTCTTTGGATGAAAGTTTTAAAACTTTGGCTTTTGGTTTTAAATTTTTGATATGTGAGAAGGAGAACCTAGCTGCATTCAAGCCCGATTGAACATTTTTTGGGCAGCTTACTCTTGAGAATCTATTGCTAGAAACTTGGTGACTCTGGGGGAACAAATCGATGGAGAAAACATGTTTTTGGTAATCCTTAGAAGATTAATTATATGTTGAAATTCCTTATTGATGTTCATCGAATCCAATTTAATTATTGAGAAAACTAAAGAATTAGGGGATTTAAATCCCCAGAGACTCAATTTAGGAGAGAAAAATACTAAAGTACTTTCATGTGGTCATAAAAAAGAAGGAAGAGAAACAATATTGGTATAAGCTGATAAGTTGGGGAATGTTGTAAATGATAGAACAAATTGACTTTATAAAGATCTGGAGTAATTTGAATCCCTCGATGATATTTTTGAAAATATACCTCATTGCATTTTTGAATTCTTTTTATTAAGGATCCCTTCTTGAGATGAGATTTTTCAATTGTTAAGAAAATGAAACCCAATAAATCTAAGATGGGTTCCGGTTTTTTACAAACATAATTGGAACATTGTCGGTCCTCAGTTGTAGATATGATCCAAGAGTTTTTAAAACTAAAGTATTTCAATCAAACTCATCTCTTTCTCATTCCTAAATAACTTTTCTTCTTGCCAATAGGATGAAACCTCTTTGGATAATCTAATTTCGCCTTTTAATTTCTTTTTAGACAAATTTCGGATAATATAGTGATAGCTCATGAGATGATTCATGCTTTTGAATCTGGATATCTTGGAATTAAAATTGATATGTATAAGGCTTTCGATAGAGTAAGTTGGGATTTCCTCCTAAAAACTCTATCCAAATTTGGATTTAGTGATCAGCAATGCATCTCTCGGCTAATATATCTGTTCTCTAAATGGGCATCTGGGGAGTCTTTTAAACCCTAACCAGGGATTGGAAAAATAGAAAAAAATTATTCAGCAAAATCTCTAAATAAATGATTGTCTTCTTGTTTGCAAGCGGATCTAAAAAAGAATGCAAAAACCTTTTAAATTCCATAGACCTTTTTTGTAAAGCTTAGGAAATCATTAATTTTGACACGGTCTTTTTTAGCAAGAATGTTCATCATAGGCAAATCAAGGATTCTTATTTAGGGGCTCCATTGTTTGTTGATAAGTCTAAACTAAAAACCTTTGGCGATCAAGTAGTATCCTAGGACTATTTACCAAATGGGTTGTTTTCTTATTCAAAAAAAATTAGATGGGAGATTTTTGGTTAAAAAGGTTAATGCCAAAGGTATTAAGTATTAAAATATCCTAATCATTGATGAAAATACATGTTTGTGAATGATACTATTGAAGCTGGTTCTTATAAAACAATATAGGTGATTCTTTATTGATTATTCCAATTACTTACTTTGCCTTCAATTACTTTTATTTATTAGCAGGGATAAAACAACAAACATCCCCCTTAGTTACTAAAACTTTTTGGAAAAAGAATGGAACCTAAAGGTTTCGCAAAAAAATTGCATAACAACAATTGCCTCAATGGAACATCTATTAACTTTGAATGTCATTTTGCCAAATCTATTTGGAATAAGGAACATTTTTGCTCTTGGATGAACTCTTCCTTACCTTGTGCTTCATTTAAATTTAGTGAGTAAGAAAGTGAAATTATTTTTGACGGATTGACAACCGATCAGCAGACATAACGAAACCCTAAGATTAAAATAGAGAAATAAAATCGCTCAAATCCCAAATCATCACATTTGCTCCAAACCCTACAACAAACCTAACCCTTTAATTTTCATTGATGAAAATACATGTTTGTGAATGACTATCCAAGTGACCAATATCTTCTCCTTATTGATTATTCCAATTACTTACTTGATTTAGGTTAGATAAGAAAATATCTTTTTTCGAAACCCTAAGATAAGTCGCCAAACCCCTAACCCTTTAATTTTCCAAGCGTCTGACAGTTGATTTAGGTTAGATAAGAAAATATCTTTTTGGTCGGATAAGTCGTGGCCTTTTTTTATTTTCCGTGACGCTCATATTAATCCACGTGTTGGATCTTTAACAAGACGTTAGGACAATCCTAGTCCTTGTCACCGTTAGTGAGGTTAACAAGGTAACAACACAAATTCTGTTACGGAGTTTATAATTGTATTAGGTCAACTGGTTGACCTGACAATCAATGACGTGCCTAGGTACCATCCTTTAATTTCCAAAATGTCAGGTACCAAACCAATGTGTTGGTCATTTGCTGGGTACCAAACATTAAATAGCCCTTAAAAGAATGTTATGTAATGTAATATTTGTATGTTTTAATTCGTGTATTCTCCATATATAATAGAGTTTTGTCACTAAAATTGACAAAGATGATCAGTGTTAGAGCATTGCTCGGTTGAACCCACCAAGCGTTGGTATGTCAAGGTTGGTTGTCATATTTTATTATCAAAACTCATAAGTCATTTGATTAGATTACTAGCGTCAACTTCATTAGGTTAGACTAGGAAGTCTATAAATGTTGAGACATACAAGTATTACTCTGAAGACCTGAGGATTCCGAAGATGTAACGACATCAACGATAACATCATCCTTCCACTTGATGTTAGTAATACATGACTTGACTTGTTTCCATTTCTATATCGTAAGCTTTCAAGTTGTATCTGATTAAAAACATAACATACAAAGTTATATATATATATATAAATCTAGTATAACAGACTTGATCATCATATTTTGATCAAAGTATCAAGGAACAATATATCAATAGTGATAAATGTTTTATATTAGTATATTGATTTACGAAGTATAATGCGTATCTTTTGAACTTCGTAACTGCGACATCGACATAATCTGTGTAACTCATTATACTAGAATTTTGTAATGAACATAGGTTTGATTTCAAACCTAGAAAATTATGTTTACTCACATGAGTCTTAAGGAAGTAGACATACGAACTTGTTTTGTAGTCGAAAGGAAATCAAAAGGATTGATGTTCCGGTTTTCATTGAAGATCTTAAGGTTGGACCGATCCTAACCTATATAGAGAATCAAGGTAGAACCGATACTAGATTATATTGGGAGTCAATATAGAATCGATTCCTACCTATATTGGGAGTCCAGGTAGAACTGATCCTAATTTTCTTTAGGCATCATGGAAGAACCGATCCCAATAGGCAAAACCGATTTCTATAAGTCACATACACTGTTTGTGTGATTTGAAAATTGTGTTTGCAAAATAGGAAAGTTCAAGATGTCGACATAGTAGTAATTTGCACATGTGAAATATTATTTGTGATTGTTCAAAGATATTACTTGATACTCGAGGTGAGATCCCAAACCGAAATATTAGAGAATCTTTTGAGATTTTTGGAATTAGTATGTTTTGTTTTACCAGCAATCAAAACATATCTCTGAAAATATATATTAATTAAGTGTTAGCTAATATTGAGTTGTCTATGAAGATTTCGGTTATACAGTTGGATATTGGTTGGAATTTATAAAACAAAATATAGGTGCTTTATTGCATATCTTAAGAGTATCTTCAGTTATGGAAATTCTTTGGTGCCCAAACTACCTTGGACTATGAATAGTGAAAATTCCCGAGCCATGTAAACTCCATCTTTGTTGTTTATGGTGTAGTCGACTAATAATATTCTCGTAATAATATCTTAGAGAGGATAATAACCTAATTAGGAGAAATATCTTACGTCCGCTAGTTTAAAAACTTCTTTGGGATCAAAAAGCGTCTACTATTTCCGTTGGTGAGAAACTGGATTTGCATTGTTATTTTAGTTTTCGATTATTGATTTGATTTACTAACGATGGTTAGCTCTTTATTTGCACCTAGTTTAATTGTTCTTGAGAGCCTTCTCTTCTGACATAAGGTCACTCAAACTAGATCAAAAATTTAACATTGACTTGTGATCAACCATTGTTAACAGACTCTGTTATGTGCATGATCGATCATAATTCAGGAACCAAGTTTGTTATTGTACAGGTACGGAAGGCTATTGAAGGTTGAAGACAAAAAGATTTTTCTTATTGGTTTTGTATCTTCGTGCACAAAGTTGATTGGTTGGGATCCGAATAGATCTAGTTTATCTGTTAACAGACTTATTATTGACTAGTCGTATTTAGATCGACAAGCTATCATTTGGTGGGACTATTCAGTATATGAATTTGGTAGTTCTATTTGAATCGATTCGGTTAACTTGTTGAATACAAATCATGGATGATCTAAACCCGACAAAGGAGCTTAATTTATTTTAAATAGAAAAGCCTTTTTCACGCTCAAGTATAATATCTCTAATTGATTTCCTGAGGTATGAGAGTGCTTACCAAATAGATTAGTTCTTTATTGTTTGGAAGACAATCGAAAGGGCAGAGTGCTTAAAGTTTTCAGAGAGACTGAAGCAACTGAAGATAGTGGATTATATCATGCGTATGCCATAATGGTTGCAGGCGCATGGATACTGAGGAAACTATGTAACTAGGGGTAGTTTACTTGGTCTCAACTATACGAAGTTGGTAGTGTCTTTGTATAGCATATTAATTCTGAGAGTATTCAAAACTGGACTAGGTTCTGGGGGTTTTCTGTATTTTCGGTTTTCTCGTTAACAAAATATTGTTGTCTGCTTTTACTTTACTTTCCGCATTATAATTTACTTAATTTATGGTTAAAGTAATTGCACTTGTACGTTAATATCAAGCAATTGATATATATCCTATAGTAAATCGTTCTTGTATCATAACTATTATCAAGTAATTATCTTGTTGTTGTATTGTCTCGACTTCTTGAAAATGCGGGGGTCTAACAACCACACCCAAAAATTCGTTTGGCAATCTGAGAGGACTTACTCCAATATACTTTCTAGAGAATCAACTAGATAGTCAAACTCAATCTATAGTAAAGTATATCAAAGAGTTTAATATCTATGTTTCACAATGTAATCAGTAAATCAAACAGAGATAGAAATCCGCGAGCTTGATTATTATGTGAAACAACTTGAACGGTACCAAAGACCAATGTTCAAGTGTCAATCAATTTAAATCAACAACCAAAGGTTGGATATTCTAATTGATTGATCTTAACGCACAACCTGTGATGTTTCAATTATATAACAAAATATAATGCGGAAAGGAAATAATACAGATACCAGAATTTTGTTAATGAGGAAACCGAAAATGCGAAAAAACCCGGGACCTAGTCCAGATTGAACACCACACTTGTATTAAGCCGCTACGAGACTCTAGCCTACTACCAATTAACTTCTGGGACTGGGACCGTAGTTGAACCCTAATCAATCTCACACCGATTCAAGGTACGATTCACGTTCCTTACGTCTCTGATCCCAGCAGGATACTACGCACTTGATTCCCTTAGCTAATCTTACCCACAACTAAGAGTTTCTACGACCCAAAGTCGAAGACTTGATAAACAAATTTGTCTCACACAAAAAAGTTTATAGATTGAATAAATCTGTCTCCCACAGATATACCCAAGAGTTTTTGTTTCATCTTTTGATAAATCAAGGTGTACATGAACCAATTGATAAACCGGACTTATATTCCCGAAGAACAACCTAGTATTATCAATCACCTCACAATAATCTTAATCGACTAGCGAAACAAGATATTGTGGAATCACAAACGATGAGACGAATATGTTTGTGATTACTTTTATCTTGCCTATCAGAGAAATTAATGTCGAGTCAATTATTTCAATTGTACTCAATACGATAGAATCGGGCAAGATCAGAACACGCAACTACAAAGAGAATAGTTGGGTCTGGCTTCACAATCCCAATGAAGTATTTAAAGTCGTTAACCTACAGGGTCTCGATAGAAACCTAAGGTTAAAGGAGAATCGACTCTAGTCGCAACTAGTAACACACATGAGGTATGGGGATTAGGTTTCCCAATTGCTAGAGTTCTCCTTTATATAGTTTTCAAATCAGGGTTTGCAATCCAAGTTACCTTGGTAACAAAGCATTCAATATTCACCGTTAGATGAAAAACCTTATTCAACCAAGCTAATATCTTTCAACCGTTAGATCGAACTTATCTTGTTACACACAAATGAAATGTACCCTCATTTAGGTTTATGTAACCGTACCCAAATGTGTACACCATGTTGGCTCACAAATAGTTAACCGAAGTTATCCATATGATTACTCTCATATCAACCTTATTCATCTTAACCATAACTAGTTCAAATGACTCAAATGAAACTAGTTAAAGAGCCGTTCAATTGTTATATTCTCATAGAAGTATACAAGAACACAATTGAAGCAAAATCGATTTGATTCACTCGAATCAATACATGAACATTATAGCCACGGTTTGCAAAGATTGCATTCCTTAATTTATAAATGTTTAGGTTCATGTACAAAACCGATTTTACAAAGTAACCAACTCAAGTATGCAAACGTGCACGCATACTTAAGTAGCCGGACCGAGTTTGGTTACGCCAGTACGCGTACGGGTGCGTATACCAATTCACACTCCAAACTCCAACAGAAATTCACGGACGTGAGACTTACGCCAGTATGCATATGGGTATGCGTACTTTCCCAGACATCCAACAACCACCAGTACGCATACGGGTATGCATACTTCAGGTTCGCGGTTTTGGACTTACACACAAATGTGATAACACATTATGTTTATATCCAAATATGGTTACATGATTCTAAGCTCTTTATTTCAATCATTGAAACTTTCTTAGAGGATGACAATAGCCGTTTTCACACACTATTAGCATCAAAGCAATTTTCAAGATATTGAAATAATCATTAAAGAAACATTCCAAGACTATACCAAATGATTTTATCACACAAGCCATGTAAGATGTTACTCGGCAATTTTCACATGATATAAGATGAACTTGGTCGAAGCGAAATCTTGCCAACACATATTTCAAGAAATATATAAGCGAGATAAACTCAGCTCAAAATCTCAAATGTGTATATAGAAAACTATATCGTAATACGACTTATGTCTCAATATATGAGATAGAGTATTATTGATGGTGGATTTTCATTTAAGGTTAAAATTGTAAAAACCAGAAAGTCATGTGCCGACATCTTGTAAAAGATAAAGCCATTAATAAGTGTTGGATACTCCTTCACTTTACTAATTCACCTAGAATGGAGCATGTGGCAACAATCCCATTCTGCATCCAGGTTGGAGCATGCAAAGCAACAATCCCATATACCCCGTGAATTTATAGCATTATTAATTAATGCATGAGAAGCCTTGTATTTCTGTACTCATTATCGGTGCGGCATGACGACCGAGTGTTGCTCTCAAAGCAGAGCAACACAAACCTCCAAGCATTATAATGAAAGCATGTACGAAATACCCCGTACGGGTTGCAACTCTCGGTGTGTTATACTAGCCCGATTGAGAACTCTCGGTGTATTATACTAGCCCGATTGAGCATCGGGACTGTCCGTATCGATCTGGATATGATCTCGTTCATCCAACCTCACCAGCGTGATTGGATGGCCCCGGATCAATTCCATAACCCCCAAGGTGTATGGAATATTCCTTTGCCGAACCAACGCGGACCCGCATGGTCGGCCTCCCTAAAATATTGGCATAGCTTGCCAAAACGTCCAAACCAAGAGCGTATGGACGAAAAACCCTAAATTAGGGTTTGCGGCATATTACATGTGTCGCAAAAAAGTCTCAACCATCCATCTTCGCGGTATAGATGGAGGGTGTAGATGTAGATTCAAAGGGCCCGAGCATGTCAACACAATCACCGTGGGCCTGCCACATACTTGACCAATCGGTCGGGACCAACCATGGTTGGTCGTCCCAGTCGTGCGCCCAAATGGAGCATGGTTACACGGCCGTGAAAGCCAAAATTAGGGTTTGAGCATCACGAGCGTCCATCTTCTCGGACGAATGGAGGGTCCCGTTAGATTGCAGGTCCGGTCATACCGGCATGACCATCGTGGGCCCGTCTATCCCCTCACCTGATCGGCCAAGGCATATCATGCCTGGACATCCCAAAACGCGCGTCCAAACTTGCGTGGTTACACTTCCCAAATTGCAAATTGATCTCGACCACTCAACTTCTTAGGACGATTTGAGTGGCTTAGGTCACGTTTTCATGGGATAGTCGAGGTATAGGCGTGAACACCAGCTTACCACCTACACGCGCACTGATCGACCAAGACCGACCAAGATTGGTCATCTTGAACGCGCATCCAAACTAGGCATGTCACGCAGTTTCCAATTCCTTAGCGGCAATGGATTTCTCGCCGCAAACCGATCTCAACCACCCCTCTTTGCCGGTCAAATCGAGTGGCCTAGATTGAGCCTTTATGGGACGAGAGAGGTACGGACGTGTACACCGGCATGGTGTTTACACGCATGCCCGGTCGGTCCTTTCCAAAACCCTTCCCATGCTTGGTTTCGACCAAGTCAAGAGTGATGCCTGCGCACCTCTTCAAAAAAAACCTCGCAGATGAGTGTGTCAAAGATCATCTCGTCCGTCTGGCTTCACCGGCTTGGTTATACAACCTGGTCGGGGAGTTAATTGGTCAATGAGGCGTCATGGTGATCACCACCCATCGCTTTACCACACCATGATGCAGTACCTGCATAAAATACACATGATACTTCACAAGTATCAACTTCCTGAATAACGTAGTTATTCAATTTAGCATTACATGCTACCTTTTGTGGGTCCCACGATCCACACATTCAGGACATCAATCATGTCACAAACCGGGGATACATACCGGGGTATTGGTACGGCGGTTTACCGCGTGCGGCGGCAACGCGCCATCACAAGAACGTGTTAGGAAGTCATGGACGGTTAGAGATGACGGGAGAAGTGGGCAAGACCGGTCATGCAACACCAACACACACCTCCTCCTACTCCACTTCCTCCACTTCCCACGAGAGACGTGAATAAGGCTCAAATGACTTGTATAAATAGGTTCTCCTCCCTATTTTCAACACGGGAGAAAAACAACACAAGTCTAGACAAGACAGAAACCAAGTGTTAATACAAAACGTATTCAAACACCCAGAGCCTTCTTGCATCAATCGTAAGCCTGCTCATTTTTCTGTTACAAGTCATAAGCAAGCCAACACCTTCACAATCTCAACACCTTCTTCGCTTCCCTCCCTAAGATCAACCCCATCTCCTTCACTTTAGACCGAAACAAGTCAGAACGGCCATTTCTTGGTTTAGGCCGGACTTGCACAGATTGATTCCGAATCTACAAGCACTCACCGCGCAGTGCATTTGTTTAGGGTTTAGATTCATTCCTCATCCACACACCCCAAATTACCAAATCCGCAGGAATAGTTTTCACCCATAAACAATTGGCGACCACGGTGGGAGGTTAATCTCTCGGTTGTAAAGTCAATTTCTTCAAAATCCGATTCAATTTTATCAATTTCGAAAAGGGTAGATCTTTGGACCAATTCAATCATCAATCCATTTCAAAATGGTAGAACTCAGTCCGGATCAGCAATCAATTCCCGATGGAGCTAGTGTGGATAACACTCCGGTGTCGATGAACCCGTCGGTGGAGCTACCGTGGTCAATACATCTTATGGAGCCGTCACTTCTACCACCGGTGCCGGCGTAGCGGGAGATGTTCCGGTAAGTGTAACACCTCCGATCACCGAGCCGGAGCAGCCGCAAATCCCGGCATCTCATCAAGTGTAACACCTCTGGTATTCACCAGAGCAACAACTTCCACTCCTTCATCAGGACGAGGAGCCGGGGGACGAAAGGAGGACCATACCCCATTACCATTGCAGACTTGATGGAGAAGCAGGAAGTTCTTGCTAAGACTCAAACGGATATGGCCGCAACTCAAAAAGAGGTACTCACTTTTCTTAAGACATTAAGCTGATCGATTGCCACAAGAGCGCGACAGCCCCCGGAGCAAAAAGGAACGCATTCGGCACCGGAGAAGGTACTTTAGCGGCGCGGACCTCCATGGACCTGATAAAAGAAGCGACATCGAGATATGAGCGGTCCTGTCATGGAGACTCCTAAACCGGGGACCGATCTCACAACGATCCTCCTCAAGTCAATAGTTTCACTATGAACCAGAGGTCGGTGGATCGGGGAAGCGGTTTCTCTAGTGGAAAGTTTATGCGAACTTTCACACCTCTCGAAGAATCAGCGCGCGGAGACGTTTTGCTGCAATCAACCGAGGAAGGTCACGACCGTGCCCTACATGTCACCGCACGCATCAAGGATTCAGAGTTCAAGACGACCCTTATCTACACAGGAGCGTCTTCGAATGTGATTACTCTCAAGACTCTCAGGACATCCAAGGTTCTCCCAGGCAAGGTCGTACGGAAGCCTACCACAATGACGGACTTCGATGGAAACCAAACCAGCACATACGGGAGAAGCTCCGCGGAAAGAATCATACAAGTTCGTTGCGTCCCACTCCCCACGTGGGCATCAATTCAGGAAGAAGACCGGATTGTATCATTGAGGTCTAAAACCCACGATGCATCTTTGCTGACGAAGCATTCTTCTCCATCCTGTGAAGCCACGACCCACGTTCACACGAAGAGGGAACGAACTTTTGTGGCGAGTCGTGACCCGAGAATGGGAAAACGGTATCCGAACACGCCATTATCAATTAGCGGGGAGATGTTGCCTAGTCTCTCCACCCAATGGAATGCTACAACAGCAAAGAACCACAAGAACAAGTGCTAGATGCTCCACAACAATTTGCAAGATGGCACCAACTCCACAACGATGAGATTGAAATCGTTGAGGAATCTCCTAGGCCTATCTCCATCAGCTCATCCTTGTGTACGGATAAACGCACGAAGCTCGTGGAACTTCTCAAAGAGTACCAGGACATATTCGCTTGGAGATATGAAGAAATGCGGGATTTAGATGAAAATTGGTCACCCATCATCTACATGTCATACACGGATCCAAGTCGGTTAAACGATTTTGTAGTTCGAGACACGAGGAAAATGGATAGATCGAGTCTTTGCATAGACTTTAGACACTTGAAAAGGTCTTTGCTACAAAACGATCCTCCTCTACCTAACATCGACATGTTAGTAGATGCAACCACGGACACTTGCATGTTCTCCTCCATGGATGTAGTGGCTACAACCAGATAAGGATGTACGAGCATGATGCAAGTAAGATAGCTTTTCGACTCCTCTCGGAAATTTTTATTATACCATACTGCCATTTGGTTTAAAGAATGCCGGTGCAACGTATCAACACTCTATGACGGCAATCTTCAATCGGAGCCGATACCTCAGGGAGACCTCAAGAAGATAACGATGTCCATGTGTCATATCGAGCAAGATCGGCGAGTCACTCTATCAGGCAGTGGTCGAACAAGATTCGGGAAAGTAACTTTATCAGACAGTGGTACTTGTCTATCATGCTACATTGGAGAATCTGCGCTTTTGGTCATCCTCTGGAGCTGTTGAACGCTCATCTACAACAACATATGCCCTGATATAAAGAACCAGGCCTGCCTGGTAATGGAGAGCCTCATAATGTTCGTAGGGGCATATATATCACCAACAAGCGATACAACCTTGACCTTCCGCAAGGGTTCTCGAAGCACCAAGAGGAAAACTACCGAGATACAACATCATGCGCGTCCGCTCAACTCCAACTCCATTACCATATGCACGACTCCCACAATGATGAAACAACGTCCAAGATATTCCATACCTGGCTCAACAACAACCACTAAGAGCAAACCATGTAAACCACGCTTGGGGACTGAGGTTCAGCATGAAGTTCCTTCACCGTCAGTCAAGGACTTTTTCAACACGAGAAAGATGGTCAGTCAAGAATCATGGAATTCTCAAGGGTAAATCGAACTGAAGAGGGAAACACTTCAACGCTCCCTCTGCTTAAGGCTGCTTCAATGGTTTATTCAAGAGACGCCTCAACGCTCTTTCCGGGGACCCACGTTCGCTCAGAATCCTTCTTCAACACTCTCTCCAGGATCCACCTCAACGTTCGCACCGGTAAACCACTTTAACATCCTCTCGAGCCGTTTCAACACTCAAGCCGCATCAATAATCTGCGCTCTAGTCAAGTTATCTTTGATGTACTCATTTGCTCAACATACGTCTCATCCATCCTTCATGAGGGCCTAGGCGTGGAGCATGAAAAACCTTGAAGTCGATAGGAGAAGGGTTATCTTGTGGAACGGATATTTTCATATAGTTGAAAGGGCGCGGTGAATAACTCATCATCAATGTTCGGCATATCTTTGAAGTGTCAACACCTCCCGACTTGGCACCGCATTATCCCTAAGACATCTCAACAGGAGTTATTTTCTTCATTCTACAATAAAAAACATGAGTCGGTACTTGTATAAAAACGCGTGAGATGTATAGTCACACACGACAGAACACACATTCACGTTGGAGTACACAAGGTCGTATTGGGTCCAAACACCGGTATTGCTCAAGTTTCAAGTCCGGTGTTGCTCAAGTCTCAAGTCTGGTGTTGATCAAGTCACAAGTCCGGTATTGCTCAAGTTTCAAGTCCAATGTTGCTCAAGTCACAAGTCCGTTATTGATCAAGTCACAAGTCCGGTATTGCTCTAGTTTCAAGTCCGGTATTTATCAAGTCACAAGTCCGGTATTGCTCTAGTTTCAAGTCCGGTGTTGATCAAGTCACAAGTCGGGTATTGATCAAGTCACAAGTCCGGTATTGCTCAAGTTTCAAGTCTGGTATTGATCAAAGTTACAAGGATGGTATTTGAATAAAACAGCGCACGCGTAGGCGGTTTTGATCGAAACAGTGGTCGACGTTCGATCGTCACGCTACGGGTTCCACTTGATCCCAGCCCCAGATTGGTCGGGCTTGAGACACAGCCGTCCCCAATCAAAGCTCTCTCTCCAGAAGAAGGCGTTTGGCTCCAACACTTCAACGCTCTCCTGGGCCTGCTCCAGAAGCTGCTTCAACGCTTTCTACAGGACCCACATTTACATTTGAGCACACAAGGTTCATTTAAAAAAAAAATCAATCAATCGATCAGTCAATCAGAAGATCAGATAAGTGTGGAACAATACCTGAGATATAGAATAAACGACTACGTGAGATGATTCTTTATAATATCGCAAGTCGACAGAATCCCAGGAGAAAAGAAGTCTTCACTTGCCACCTATAAAGGCTGCGATTCGGGATAGCAATCAACGTGCTTATCGGATACATCCGAGGAAAGTCGCTAGACGAAAGGAGTACACCTGACCCAAGGAAGGGGCCAAGCTCTGTCCAGATATGTACGAAGGGGACCAAAGCGACTCACCAGATCAAGTCCTGCTTCCTTCACAGCCTTAATCAGGACTATACAGTTCCAGGGCAACGCCTGACGATGTCGACCTATCCGGTAAATATGTATTCACTTTAGCTTGGTCATTTCAGTACACAAATTTGTCACCATCTCATGCCTACCCCACAATAGTGTAACCATTATGTGCTAGGCAGGGGACTTAATGTTGATGGTGGATTTTCATTTAAGGTTAAAATTGTAAAAACCGAGAAAGTCATGTCTTGACATCTTGTAAAAGATAAAGCCATTAATAAGTGTTGGATACTCCTTCACTTTACTAATTCACCTAGAATGGAGCATGTGGCAACAATCCCATTCTCGTGAATACATGAAATTCATCGAGGTTGGAGCATGTAGCAACAATCCCATATACGTGAATTTATAGCATTATTAATTAATGCATGAGCAGCCTTGTATTTCCGTACTCATTATCGGTGTGACATGACGACCGAGTGTTTTCTCACAGAGCAACACGAACCTCCAAGCATTATAATGAAAGCATGTACGAAATACCCGTACGGAGTTGCAACTCTCGGTGTGTTATACTAGCCCGATTGAGAACTCTCGGTGTATTATATTAGCCCGATTGAGCATCCGTGCGGGTCCGTATCGATCTGGATATGATCTCGTTCATCCAACCTCACCAGCGTGATTGGATGGCCCAGATCAATTCCATAACCCCCAAGCGGTATGGAATATTCATTGTCGAACCAACGGACCGCATGGCTCGGCCTCCCCAAAATATTGGCATAGCTTGCCAAAACGTCCAAACCAGAGCGTATGGATGAAAAACCCTAAATTAGGGTTTGCGGCATATTACATGTGTCGCAAAGGTCTCAACCATCCATCCTCGCGGGTATAGATGGAGGGTGTAAATATAGATTCAAAGGGCCAAGAGCATGTCAACACCATCACCGTGGCCCGCCACATACTTGACCAATCGGTCAGGACCAACCATGGTTGGTCTTCCCAATTCGTGCGCCCAAATGGAGCATGGTTACACGGCCGTGAAAGCCAAAATTAGGGTTTTGAGCATCACGAGCGTCCATCTTCTCCGCACGAATGGAGGGTCCCAGCATTAGATTAAGCAGTCCGGTCATGCCAAAGCCATGACCACCTTGGCCCGTCTATCCCCTCTTCCGGGATCGGCCAAGGCATATCATGCCCCGGCCATCCCAAAACGCGTGTCCAAACTTGCGTGGTTACACTTCCCAAATTGCAACCGATCTCGACCACTCAACTTCATAGGACGATTTGAATGGCTTAGATCACGTTTTCATGGGATAGTCAGTATAGGCGTGAACACCGCCTTACCACCTACACGCCCATCGATCGACCAAGATCGACCAAGATTGGTCGTCTTGGAACGCACGTCCAAACTAGGCATGTCACGCGGTTTCCAATTCCTTTGCGGCAATGGATTTGCCGCAAACCGATCTCAACCACCCCCTATTTGCCGGTCAAATTGAGTGGTCTAGATCGCGCCTTTTATGGGACAGAGAGGTACGGACGTGTACACCCGGCATGTTGTTTACACGCATGCCCGATCGGTCCTTTCCAAAACCCTTCCCATGCTTGGTTTAGACCAAGTCGAAGAGTGATGCTTGCGCACCTCTTCAAAACCTCGATTCCATCAACGGTCGTGAGATGAGTGTCTCAAAGATCATCTCGTCGAGTCCGGCTTCACCGGCTTGGTTATACAACCCTGGTCGGGAGTTAATTGGTCAATGAGGCGTCATGGTGATCACCACCCGTCGCTTTACCACACCATGATGCGAGACACTGCATAAAATACACATGATACTTCACAAGTATCAACTTCCTGAATAATGCGGTTATTCAATTTAGCATTACATGCTACCTTTTGTGGGTCCCACGATCCACACATTCCAGACATCAATCATGTCACAAACTGGGGGATACATACAGGGGTATTGGTCAGCGGTTTACGGCGTGCAAGGCAACGCGCCATCACAAGAACGTGTTAGGAAGTCATGAACGGTTAGAGATGACGGGAGAAGTGGGCAAGACTGGTCGTGCAACACCAACACACACCTCCACTACTCCATCACTCCACTTCCTCCACTTCCCACGAGAGACGTGAATAAGGCTCAAATGACTTGTATAAATAGGTTCTCCTCCCTATTTTCAACACGGGAGAAAAACAGCACAAGTCCAGACAAGACAGAAACCAAGTATTAATACAAAACGTATTCAAACACCCAGAGCCTTCTTGCATCAATCGTAAGCCTGCTCATTTTTCTGTTACAAGTCATAAGCAAGCCAACACCTTCACAATCTCAACACCTTCTTCGCTTCCCTCCCTAAGATCAACCCCATCTCCTTCACTTTGTGACCGAAACAAGTCTGGAACGGCCATTTCTTGGTTTAGGTAGGACTTACATGATTGATTTCCGAATCTACAAGCACTCACCACATGAGTGCATTTGTTTAGGGTTTAGATTCATTCCTCTTCCACACACCCCAAATTACCAAATCCGGAAGGAATAGTTTTCACCCATAAACAAGTATAAATAGATTTTTCCAACTGATAGATGAGTTTAAGTCTCCACATACCTTTTGCCGATGAAGTTCAACAAGCTCCCTTTAGTAGTTCTTCGTCTTAAAATGATGAACGCCGCGAAGTCTAAGATCAACTACACAATCTATGTCCTAGTCCGAGACATCTATAAATAGGCTAGAAATCAAGACTTATAGTTTTAATCACTAACATTGACAAACATGCTTGAGATAGCAACGCATGCGAGTTCCACCGAGCAATGCTCTAAAACTTCTTTATCCATAGACAATCACACAAGGTATAAGACTTATATGTTGATATCGAAAATATTGTTGTATACTTGGTACCCTCGTCATTTAAATCAGTAGTCATATCTTCAAATATAGAATAAAATTGATCTAAAATAATCAATCCTTAAACAAACTTGATTGGCCTCATATCAGAAGAAAATGATCATCAAAAAAATAAGTTTGACCTATCAAGGATAACTACACTGTTAGTCAATCAAATAAATAATCGAAAACTACAAATAACAATACGATTTAGTTTCCCACCAACAGTACTACTAAAAACTTCTTGATCCCCAATAAGACTTTGAACGAATGCCACACAAGAGATCTTACCTAATTAGATTACTCTCCTTTATCAACGAGTATATATACAAGTGGGATGCCCACTCAAACGGTTAGACAATATATGTCATGGGATGAGTTTGTACGAATACATTATAGTGTAAATGACCAAGGTTTACTAATTTTGAAAATCCTAAAGATATGGAATAATAGTATATTTTCGGTTTTGACAATTTCCAATTGTAATCCCAAAGATATGAAATAATAATATATCCTAAAAAAAGTATTAACAATAAAAATATTTTTAGATGGAATTTGTAAAGTTAAAATAAATAATTTATTAAATTCCAGATGAAATCAATTTATTCTTGGAAAGTTCCTAGAGAAATGACATTGTTTATTCATGAATCTAATTCACAATACTCTGTAGCAAACGAGAGTGAATCATTCATAATATTATACAAAATCCTTTTATTAGCTTGTTGCATTGCTCCTAACATAAAAGTCGGTATATTAGTATTCTTCCCCCGGGAAATGCCTAAACAAACAATTTCATTAAATATTATAAAATTGGCTTTATAATCTGAAATAACATAATCGGCCTGTTGAAAATGAAGTGTTATAGGAGGATATTTACTAATATCAAATCTTCCTCGTAGGCGGAAACAAACATCAAAACTTTGGTGAGAACCAATATATTCAATGCCGAGATTGTAAAAATGTTCCTTCACATAATATGCAACTCTATCAAAATGATCCTTATACATAATGGATATTCGAGTACCAGAATCTATAGCAGTACCGCCTTCTCCTTGACTGCTAAGCTCGAAATCGCTTCTAGAAAATCTTATTCTTTTGTTACCTATACTAATATCTTCTAGAATTAAGTAATAGAGTTGCGTTCGAAACTTAGGCACGACGATGGGAGTTGTATGTACTTTTTGACCTCCACCTCCAATTGTCGCATCTGCACCAAACCTTAAATATGTATCTGATCCCTCAATATTCGGATTAAACGTCTCGAAGCAATAAGAAAATTTACCTTGTCCAACAGCACCTAATTGGTTTAGAAAAGACCATTGTCCCGACCCTAAGCCGAGTATTCCTGCAATAAGATCAGGTTTTCCGTATAAATGATTATTACCAATAAATTTTTCGAAATTCACTTGGAGAAAACCACAACCCATGTGTAATTGAATACTTTCATGGCTACCGGTGTCGGAGCCTAGAATGAGTTTTTCTTCAGCAAAAATACCAGATGTAACTGATTTACTCATATATCTTGTTACGTAAGTGCATTGACCATCAGCATTGCATTTATCTCCCTTGCAAAGAGGATGTGTATTACAAGGAACAGGACGATATGTAGTTGACGAATTCCAAGGATAAAGTGGCATATCTTGAGTGAAATATTTAGTGGTACCTTCGCACTGAAGCCATGTTTGATCACTACCTATATCAATCATCAAATAGTAATTCATGAATGACTTTCGTCTACTAGGAAACGTACCTAAACCAACCATTACGACGTAAAGCATTCTTGGTTCATAAACTACAGGAAAACGGGCAACATTAGGATTCATAGAACGTGTTGCATTTCTCTGGACTAATATTAGTGACTCGATGTAACGTTCTTGAGATTTGGATTGTTCGACAAGTCTTTGAATCCTTTCATCTCGTGTTAAATTGTCACCAGAGTTTATATGAATCATCTTCATACTAAATCCTTTCTTTATATTCATCGCAATGACCGAGTTTAATAGTAGCGAAACATGAGTGATTGTTATAAGAAAAATGAAAAAAGTTCCTCCCATTTTTTAGATAAAACAAATTTTGATGGTCACAACTGTGTACAATTTTGTACTTCCATATATAGTAATATATAGGGGAAATGATACAATACGTGTCACTTGGTACTACACATAGAGATTCTGGTTGCATTAACTCACAAAGGATTATCAAGATTTATTAGGAAAGCATATTAATTATATCTTTGGATATCAAAATTTATCAAGAAATCATGTCAATTAAATGTTTGGATATCATAATTTATTGGAAAAGCATTTCAATCAAATCTTTGGATATCAAGATTTATTAAGGAAGCATATTAATTAAAAAATATTTGGATATCAAGATTTGTTAAGAAATCATATCAATAAGGTCTTTGGATATCAATATACTTATTGGGTAAATAATTTAGTGACTAAAAACTTAATTCTTTGTCTAATTTGGATTTAGCATGTCGGCTTTCTTCTTGAATATAACTAGAGATAGATTATACTCCTTATATAGTTTTGTTTTCATTTTTTAGCTATTGAAATCAACTATTTATATAACTGGGAGGTAGTCAAATGATAATTTAAATAACTTCCAGAGAGTTTTTGAATCTATTGTTTGTTAGCTGGGATTTTAAGAGAGTCTCCTAATTTTATTTTATTTTTGACCTAGAAAAAAATAAAATACTAATCTCATTTGTGTTCGAGCATTGCTCGGTCGAACTCGTAAGTTTTGATATCTCAAGTACAACTATGTTCTTTGGGCACGGTAGTGTTTTTTTATACTGGGTAAGTATGTTTCCGGAACCATTTCACCGATCTTTAGATATGGTTATGTTTGACGCATGTCTAATTTCCTTCGACTATCTGTCGTTTAATCCACATTTCTAAACACGATTAAAAGTTGAATCTGCTTTAGTTCTTAACCTAACTTCTAATCATTTCTTTTCAAAATTCGTCTCTCTCTCGTTCAATACTAAATAAAAATATTATTTTATCCAGACTGTTTGATTCGATTTCATGGCAGAAGAAACTCATCGGAAATTCGAATCAATCCGTCAATATTTTTGTCTTTCTAGATCAAAATTACATAATTCGGGAAGTTTTATGTGTTTAATTAGAGGAGTAGGCGGTAATCAATGAGTTTTCTATTATTGATGTTCCATTAATCTTGGGTTTTTTCTTGTAAGAGTTTAAAGTCGTTAAATTTTTGACTCGATTTTGGTTAATAGATGCAGTAATTGGCGTGTTGAATCAGTGAATTCTTTGTATATTTAGGTTTTCTTTATTTTAAATCATGGCACATTATTTTTTCCAATTTTTATTGTGTTTGAATTTGAAGTTAGGTACCCTAATTTAAGCATTGCTCGAGTGTGGGAGATCCATGCCTTTTCTCTTTATGTGAAAGGTAAGTTAGTTTTCTATGTTGCTTTGGAAGTGAACCCAGAGATCATAGAGCAACTAATGCAGTTGGCATTAGATTCTTGCGCTTATAAGGTTGTATAGAAAATCGAACTCCCCTTCTCAAGATTTCTCACCTTCTTCGTTTTTGCGTTATTCAATGTATTCGATATCCTTAACCTAATGTGACTTTGGATTGATTTTGCAGCAGTATCTATATATTATACCTACTAATGTCTTTGCATATGAGAGTAGAAATTGTATTAAGTTGTATTATGTTTTCATTAAGAGATTACATGACTCAACCAAAAGCTTATAAAGCAAAGGAGAAGATAAGAAGAGAGATGATGACTCGGATGGACAAACTATCAGACAGTGATAGTTTCTGTTACACAAATACAGTCTAGAAAGACAATGATAGTTATACACATTGGATGAACCACACGTGTAGTATTACTAGACACAGACAGAAGATTGCTACAGACACCCATAATATAAGTAGTGCTAACAGCCCCCCTCAAACTGAGGACTAGAATAGTGCATCCGTTTGTACTGAAGTTTGAAGAAAAAATGTTTGGAGAGCCCCTTAGTGAAGACATCTGAAAGATGTAGCAGAGATCGAATATACTTGACAAGAAGAAAACCAATAGATACCAAACTTCTGACTGTGTGATAGTAAATATCTACATGCTTAGTGTTAGCATCAAAAACTGGATTTTTAGGTAGATAAGCAGCACCCATATTGTCACAGTAAATAGTGCAGCAAAACCGACAGTCAATTTATAGTTCATAAAGAAGATACTTCAGAGGAAGCCACTGCAAGAGACTTGTATCCTGCTTCAGTAAAAAAAATTAGACAAAGTAGGTTTCTTTTAAGAAGATCAAGCCACTAGATTTGATCCAAGAAAATATAATATCCAGCTGTAGATTTTATTGAGTCAGAACATCCTGCCCAATCATTGTCACAATACACAGTTATTGAGGAACACTCCATAGTAGTGAGAGTAATACCAGAATTAAGTGATCCCGCAACATACCTAAGAATCCTTTCAACTAGTTGAAAATGAACATCGGTTGGATAATGCATAAATTGAGAAATATAGTTCGCACCATTATTGATATCAGGTCTGGTTAAAGTCAGATATTGTAAACTACCAACAATATGTCTATAGTAAGAAGGATCTGCAAGAGGAGTACCATCATATAAAGAATCTCTATTGCTTTGTGCAACTGGTGTTTTGCAAGGTTTTGACTCCAGCATGTCAAACTTTTTAAGAAGTTCCATATAGTACTTGTTTTGGGTAAGAAACATTGAGTTTTTGTCAGAATTCTTAACTACTTCAATACCAAGAAAATAACCGAGAGTTCTCAAATCCTTAATAGAAAAAATAATCTTCATAGAAGAAACAAAATCAGAGAGAAGAGAATTTGAAGATCCTATTAAGATAATATCATCAACATAAACCAGAAGAATCATTTGAGTTCCACCTTATCTATAAATAAACATGGAGTGATCAAATTTAGATATAAAGAAGGCATATTGAAGTAAAAAACTGCCCAGCTTGTTTAAGGCCATACAAAGACTTTTTTTAGTTTGCAGACATGAGAAGGAAATTCAATGGAGACAAAACTAGGTGGTTTTTCCATGTAGAAGTCTTCATTAAGATCACCATGCAGAAATTCATTGGACACATCTAGTTGCTTAATGGGCCAATTGTTGCTTAATACAAGACTGAGCACACATCTGATAGTTGTAGATTTGACCACAAGACTAAAATTTTCCTCAAAATCCACACCATCAACTTGATGAAAACCTTTTGCTACTAATCCAAATTTAAACCTTTCAATAATATCATCATACTTCAATTTAGTTCTATAAACCCGTTTACAACCCAATACATTCAAAAGTATTAATAGTATATAAAGCATCATATTCATCTTTCACAGACACTACCCATTTCAGATTATTAGCAGCCTATTTGAAGGTTTTAGAAGAAGTAAACTCATTTCTTTGAAGAACAACACTAAAAGCTAGTGGAATAGGGTGCTTGGTATGAGAATAAGCCACAAATTTGGGACCTAAAGACTTTTTTAAACAATACCAGATTTAGACCTAATACAAATAGTATGAGTAGAAGTATGTACTTCAATATGTAAAGTAATAGAAGAGGATGGCTGAGAAGTATGCAGTACTGCTGGTGTAGATTCAAGTGGTGAAATATGAGACTGATGATGCTTTTCTCCTGCTGAAATTGGAGTAGTGGACTGGGTGCAGAAAAAAAGTAGATATATCTTGAGTAATAGAAGCAACTGAACTAGATGGTGATCTAAAAGGAAAAACCACTTCATTGAAGACAACATTTACAGAAGTGAACACTCTCTTTGATAAAGGATCATAACATCTATAGCCTTTATGAAAATGACTATAACTAAGAAACACGCAAGTAATAGATTTTGGGCTTTGCTTATCTTGTTTGCAGTGAGAAATATGTGGAAAACATAAGCATAACCAAACACTTTGACAAACTTATAATCTGGATTATTTCCAAAAAAAGATTGAAAAGGACATTTGTACTGCAACAATTTCGTAGGAGTTATGTTAACAAGATAAGTTCCAGTAAAAAAAGAATCAAACCAAAATATTTTTGGTAAAGATGTATTAAAGGTTAGTGTATTCCCCATTTCTGTTATTTGCCTAATTTTTCTTTCAACAGCTTCATTTTGTTGATGAAGATTAGGACATGATATTCTTAAAGATATACCTTGAGTGTCAAGAAACTTTGTAAATGGACCCTTCACGAATTCACAAGCACCATCATATTGAAATTCTTTTATTTTTAAGTCCAATAAATTTTCCATTAAAGATTTGAATAACATGCTTACAGATCTACACTTCATTGAAAGATTCAATTAAACTTGTTAAAATCATTAACAAAGAGGATGAAATATTTGAATCCTAAATGAGACAAACTTGGTGCAGGACCCCAAATGTCACAGTGCACAAGAGCCAATGGCTGACAAGATTAAGTAGGAGAAACAAAAAATGCAAACCGTGACTCTTGCTAAATTAGCAAGATGTACAAACTGACTCAAAATTTTTATATGATAGTTGAATAACACCTGCAGTATAAAGCTTTCTCACAACTTTAGAACTTGGATGGCCAAGTATTTGATGCCACAAAGATGAAGAAACAAGTAAGAAGTAAAGACACCAGTAGTTGAAGGAGACATCACTGAAGTAGCAAGAGCAGCATTTATTTGTAGTTTAGAGGACTGTAGTGGATATAAATTTTGATGCATAAGTCCTCTAGCCAACACCTTTTTATTGGGAAGAGACTTTATTTCATAACTCCATGGAAAGAATTAAAAAGAAAAATTATTCTCAATAGTGAATTTAGAAATTGAGAGTAAATTGTGTTTAATGTGAGGAACAAATAGAACATTATTTAAAGTAAAAGAAGTATCACCACCAGATGGAAGAATATCACTAGAACCAGTTAAAGTAATTAGTAAGATCTTACCATTACCAACCATAACCCGCTCATCTCCATCTAACTCCACTTTGTTATTCATGATAACAATACATATTTCTCGAAATATATGTTGGTAAGCTTTCGCTTTAACCAAGTTCATCTTATATTCTTGATGAAAATCAAAAGATGATCATGTGAAAATCACCTGGTAACATCTTACATGATTTGTGTGAGACAGTCATTCGATGTAGACTCTGAATATTTCGTATTAATCATTGAATCACTTGAAAATTACTTTGAATCTAAATAGTTTGTGTGAGACATCTAATGTCATCTTCCGAGAATGTTTCAATGGTTGAAATGAGAGTTTAGAACAATTGGATATAAGCACAATATGCGTACTCGCATATGTTTAATCCGATTCCGGGAACCATGGTATGCATAGTCGTATGCGTACTGATTGGTTTAGTAGAGGTCCGGGAACTAAGTACGCATACCGGTACGCGTACTGGCGTGAGGTTCAAGTACCGGGACTTTACCGAGTTTGGTGTTATGCGTACATGTTCGCATACGGGCGAACCCAAACTTAGTCCGGCCACTAAGGTATGCGTACACGTTTGCATACTTGGGTGGGTTATGTTCTAAAATCAGTATGTTCATGAACTAATACATTTATATAATAAGGAATGCAATCTTTTGCAAACAGTGGCTATAATGTTCATGACTTGATTCGAGTGAATCAAAATCGATTTTGCTTCGATTGTGTCTTGTATACTTTATGAGAATATAAACAATTGAAAAACTCTAGAACTAGTTTCATTTGAGTCATTTGAACTAGTTATGGTTAAGATGAATATGGTTGATATGAAAGTGTTCATATGGCTAACTTCGGTTAACTATTATTAAGCCAACAAAGGTGTACACGTTTAGGTACGGTTACTCATATCTAAATGAAGTCACTTTTTATTTGTGTGTAACAAGCTAAGTTCGATCAAACGGTTGAAAGATATTAGCTTGAGTCTAATCAGGTTTTCATCTTACGATGAATATTGAATGCTTTGTTACCAAGGTAACATTGATTGCAAACCATGATTTGAAGACTATATAAAGGAGAACTCTAGCAACTGGGAAACCTAATCCCCACACCTCCTGTGTTATACTAGTTTCGACTAGAGTTGATTCTCCTTTAATCTTAGGTTTTTCCAAAACCATGTAGGTTAACAACTTGAAGACTTCATTGGGATTGTGAAGCCAGAACCAACTATTTTCTCTGTAGTTGCGTGTTCTGATCTTGATGTTTTCTATCATGATTGAGTATTATCTTCTCTAAGATTTGCTCGATATTTAATCTCCGATAGGCAAGATAAAAAGTAGTCACAAACATCTTCGTCTCATCGTTTGTGATTCCACAATATCTTGTTTCGTTACCATACGATTAAGATTATTTTGAGGTGATTGATATTTCTAGGATGTTCTTCGGGAATATAAATCTGGTATATCAATTGGTTTATGTTCACCTTGATTTATCAAAAGACATAACAAAATTCATAGGTTTATCTATGGGAGACAGATTTATCTATTCAATAGACTTTTCTGTGTGAGACAGATTGGTTTATCAAGTCTTCGACTTTGGGTCGTAGCAACTCTTAGTTGTGGGTGAGATCATCTAAGGGAATTAAGTCCGTAGAATCCTGCTGGGGTTCAGAGACGTAATGAGCGCAACTGTACCTTGATCATTGTGAGATTGGTTAGGGCTCAACTACATTTCAGTCCGAAGTTAACTTGGAATAGGCTAGTGTCTATAGCGGCTTATACAGTGTGGTGTTCAAATCTGGACTAGGTCCCTGAGTTTTTCTGCATTTGCGGTTTCCTCGTTCACAAAACTTCTGGTGTTTGTGTTATTTTTTTTTCGCATTATATTTGTTTATATGAATGAAATATCACAGGTTGTGTGTAAGTTCAATAAATTGTGAATCCAACCTTTGGTTGTTGATTAAATTGATTGACACTTGGATATTGGTTTTTGATACCGTCCAAGTTATTTCTTATATTCAATTGGGCTCGCAATTTCCTATTTATTTGATTGCATATTGAATTGAGAAATTGAGATATAACTCTTTGATATACTTTTCTTAAGATTGATTCTGACTGTCTAGTTGATTCTCTTGAAAGTATATTGGAGTTAGTCCATACAGGTTGCTAAGAAAAATATTGGGTGTGGTCGTTAGACCCCCCCCCCCCCCCCTTTTTTTAGATAGTTCTTTATAGTTATTATAGCAAAGCATTTATAGCTCATGATAGGGAATAGACGGAAACCCTAAAGGGATAAA
Source organism: Papaver armeniacum (assembly GCA_023531295.1). Lineage (NCBI taxonomy): Eukaryota > Viridiplantae > Streptophyta > Magnoliopsida > Ranunculales > Papaveraceae > Papaver > Papaver armeniacum. The sequence goes on from JAJJWW010004416.1 coordinate 167,216, forward strand.
CCTAGGTGTTTGTGGGTGAAAACCGCTTCTGCTGATTTCGGTAATTTCGTGTGAGTGCGGATGAGAAACAAATCTACACCCAAAACAATTGCATGGGAGTACTTTTGATTCGAGAGATCAATCTGTACAATCCTCGCCTAAACCAAGAAATGGTCGTTCTAGGCTTGCTTCGGTCACAAAGTGAAGGAGAAGGGTTGGTCTTAGGGAGGGAAGCGAAGAAAGTGTTGAGGCTAGAATAGTTGATTCTGGAAGTGTGGGAGATTTGCGACTTGTATCCGAAAGTTGATCTGGCAAGCTGAATGGAAAATCTACCAGGTGATTTCTGGATGTGTATTGTTCTCCTGACCAAAACTTGTTCTTTGGTGGAAGTAGGTGAAACCTATTTATACAAGTCGTAATAAAACTTACCCTAGCCTCGTAAGAAGTGGAAGCGGTTGAGCGGTGGAAAAGTGGTAACGGGTAATGCCTGGAATTGATGTTTCCATAATGAAGATGCGTTTCACCACTTATTTCTTGCCATTACTAACCGCCTCACCTTTATGACACTTTCTTGTAACGGGCGTATTTCACGCCACATGCTGTAAACCGCCAGACCAATACCCTGATGAGCATCCCCCTGTTTGTGACATGTTTTGATGTCTCGAGTGTTTTTATTGGAAATCGTGTAGCATGTTGCTATGTGTGGCAAGTTAAAATAGAGAGGCTTGTCGGTTCAGTGATGGCCTTCGACGGTCGAGATTTTGCATCCCGGGAGGAAGGGTGGCCGTTGATTATGGCTACCTTCCGTTGGTAGCCAGTGGTGTATCCGTGGTGTTGGCATTGCTTGCGCATGCCTTTGGTGCGGCCAAATTAGGGTTTGGCATAAACCATGGAATTCGGCATTGAGACCAAAAGTTGCCACAAGTTTGGTGGCGAACTTGTACGGCTGATATCTGCATCTCAGGAGGAAGGGTAGACGTTGATCGTGGATATATGTTTCGTTGGTGGTCAGAGGCGTGGTAGCGTGACTGGCATGGATTGCGCATGCTTTTTTGGCACGATGACCAAATAAATGGCATCGTAGCCAATTTAGGATTTGGCGTTGTGGCCAAAAGTTGCCACATGTCTTGCGGTTTGGTGGCGAATTTGGATGGATGAGATTTGCATCTCAGGAGATAAGATGGCCACTGATAATGGCCACATCTTGTTTGCATATCGGCATTGGCAACATGCTGGTGGTATGCCAGTGGCGTAGCCATGGCATAGCGGCATGCTAATGGCATAGCCGTGGCAAAGCAGTATGCCAATTGCGGCGTGGCCAAAAGCTAAACTTGGCATCGTGGACGGATTTGGTAGCAACTTGCCCAAATTAAGGTTTGGCGTGTTGAAACCCTAATTAGTACGTGTAGTATGCATGCGGCATGTTTGGCGCGTTTTGGAAGTTGGCGCGTTTTTGGGAAGCCAGCGTGTTTTGGGAAGCTAGCGTGTTTTTGGAAGCTAGCGTGTTTTGGGAAGCCATCGTGTTTTGGGAAGCTAGCGTGTTTTGGGAAGCTATCTTAATATAACGACCTCTTTTGAGGACGTGACAGGTTTGGAGCAACCTGATTGGTCGACGGGAAGTGGGGCCGGCATGCTAGGCGTGGCCACACTTCCAACGCTGATGGCGGATTTGAAGCGACCTGATTGGTCGATGGAAAGAGGGCCGACATGCTAGGGAGCGGCCGCACTTTTAGTGCGCTTTTGGCGGATTTGGTTGCCTAGATTGGTTAAGCACGGTTTCGACCAACGGGGTCTAGTATACTGCGCGAGGCGCTAAACCCTAATTTTGCAAACTAGTCGGGTTTATGAGTTCTTTTTTGAGTCATCACAATAATTGGTTGGATTTTGTATAGTGCCACACAAAATCTTTATCTACAGAATGCAATGTGCTTCTTGTCTGAGTATTTCGTGCAATGGCCTTAACTTTGGTACTTGGAGGTTCATGCTACTCCGCTGCGAGTGAACATAAATCCGTCATGCCATACCGATTTAAGGGTTCTGCTGGGAAAACATAGCACAGGAAAGTACTCAGTGAGTCTAGTATTGGCGAGGTGCTAGAATTTAAAGAGTGTTATGGATAGAAGTATATTGAGCGGCTCAATAAATGTATGCCGGTGGAGAGGTTAGTACTCACAAAGACCGTTTCCTTGCGAGTGACGTCACATCGATGTAAGGTTTTACGATTTTAACCTAAGCTAAAAACCACCTTCAACATTAAGTCCCATGCTTAGCACGTAACAGTGGCATTGTTGCGGGGTAAGCATGAGATGGTGACAGGCGAGAGTAAAACCGAGAGAGCAATACGTGAAGAGATCATCAAGGAAATTCAACTAACCTTTAGTGGAAGGCATGAGAAATCTGTGATCCTTGTGATGGCGGATTTTACATAGATTCACTTTGGCCATGGGACGTTGGCACCGGTGTGGTGTCTTTGGCTACTGGTTAATGAATGGCTCGTGGCGCTGCTGGCTAGGGTATCGGCTAGGATGCGGTTGGAGTTGACTTGGGCTGCTGATGGTATTGCTAGCTTGAAGTAGCTGATGGGCGGCTAATCGAAGTAGCGGATGGCGCAACTAGCTGGGTAAGGCCAATGGCGTGGCTGTCTTGGTAAGACCAATGGGGCGTTGGCTCGGTGCTAGCTTGACCTGGCTCGGCTTGGACGCAGAGATGGCTTAGCGCGGCTTGGACGCGACTTGGCTTGGCTTGGGCGGAAGGCTTGGACGCGACTTGGCTTGGCTTGGGCGGAAGGCTTGGACGTGGCTTGGCTTGGGCGCAGAGATGATGGCGCTCGCTTGGGACGCGCGCTTGGGATGGGAGGATGGCGCATGCTAAATCGCAGACTGACTCGGACACCAAACCCTAATTGTTCCGTATAAACAAATATCTAATCCAGCTGGTATCACGCGTGTGAAGCCTTAATTCACGGCTGGTAAAAAGATTTTCTGCTGAATATAAGAGGTGATCTTGAATCCTTCGCTCATATAGATCATCATAAAAATCGCATCCATCTTCCCCACGGGTATTGTATCGTGTTTCTTCCCCTAGTTCCATTTTGTCTTTCTCATCATGTAGATTGCCAGTACAAACGTGGTAAATTTTTTTTTCAAAATGAAATGAATTCTTATCCCGTGCGAACACGGAGCAAGTTTATTACCTCAATTCATCAATACGGTTCGACGGAGGCGTGGGGACATGAGGAAGGTAGTAGCCATGGGAAGCCATGATCAAGAAGAATTTGCCTAGAGACAAGCAAATATTATGGTAACAAACAAGCAAAGGATATGAGGAGCAAAAGGCATAAGAAATGAATAAGCAACAAAAAACAGGGGGAGAAAAATAGCGATTGAAGTAATGATATACGAGAATCTTGAGAAGAGTAAAAATGAGAATTCGACTAAGAAAGAAAAGTGAAATACAACAAGTGAAAAGAAAGAATCAGTGCGAATACTTCGCAAACAAATATCAGCAAATAATGAAACATGAATGATTGAATGATTTAACAAATATAAATGCGCAAACAGGACGAACCTTTATGGCGTACACCTGATTCGCGAATAACATTTTCGTAAGAGGCAAATGTAAGACCATGCGTCATGTATAAGGGGTATCTCTCGCCGACGGAAGGTTACCGCTCCTGAAGCCTGAACCATAAATTTGGGGCCCATGAAAGCCTATCCCGGAAGAGGTACCTTGGATTCCAACTATATGTAGGTTATACTGGTTGGCGACTGAGGGTCTCTTCCCGATGTATGCACAAGGCGCCGAGGTACGGTTGAGCCAGAGTGCCCGGGATGGATGAACCTACCCTGGCCATTTCTTGGCAAAGTCTTGGCATGCGTTGCACTCGCCCGAAGAAAACTCACTTAGGGTGCAGTCTCCTTAACCATAAAACCGCTATAGGTATAAGGGATAAAAGAGAGCAGACTGCGAAAACAACTGGTTGTTGTTAAGACCCGGATAGGAGGAGCTAGTCTTGTATGGCCGATGTTTCGCCTCCTTGAAGGGCAACCAGGGAGATGATAAGGGCGACACTCTCCATTAGCAGACGCAAAATGTCATGAGGCTTTGTTTTCGCAAAGAAGACTTAGGCTTGTCATATTTGTGCAATGATCCTGAGGCAATAATACAGCGAGGGTGGCGAGATCAATGGGTCTTTACATGAAAGTGTACGGACGTCCTGCGATTTCGTCGCACAGCGTAGCGATGTCATGGGGCTTTATGTTCGCAAGGATATTTAGGCTTTGTCATCATTATCTAATTAAAACATCTGCGAGAGGCAAAAATACTTGGAAAATGATAAGACAAGATCAATGGGTCTTTACATGCAAGTGTAAAGACGTCCTGTGATTTGTCGCGATGAAAGGTGGCAGGGAGGACCTCTAGTAGGGAGGTCTAACTCGGAAGACCAACCACAAATGATAAGGCAAGGTCAATGGGCCTTTACAGAAAGTGTAGAGGTAGCCTGCGATCAGAGATAGAATTCTCGATTCATAAAGAACCTGCGATCTTCGCGGCTATACAATTAATAACCAACAAAATACTTGATGACAACTAAAATCTTCCATCTGAAGAAGAATACGAGGCAAGTATGGGAATGGAAAAGATGAAATATTGCTATTCAGATTGAAAGAATTATACATCAATAATATCAGGAAGAACTACCAAAAAGGGGGTTGAAGATTGAATTCAAAAGGAGAAAAAATCCAAGAAATATACAGAAATGTACTGAGATTACAAGCGAGAAAGAAAAGCGAAAAGTTATCTCTTTGGTGATTCTTCTTCTTCATCTGATTCTTTCTGATTATTCTCATCACGCTGAATTTTCTTCTTCGCCAGCCTTTTTTGTCCCGAGACAGGCAGATTCTCGGGAACCTTTTCAAGGAGCCAGGGATATGAATGCGAGAGGATATTGCGGTCCTTACAAACATACTCCATACCTCTTCGGCATCATTGTTAAAATTCTCCATTTGCCGTTAAAAATTGTTTCTTCAAATTTTGAATATTTATTCGCGAAGAGGAGATTCTTTGCGAGCTGTTCTTTTCGGTTTGAAGTTCTTCAATTCTCATTTGGAAAATTGTTAAAATAAGTAACAACAAGTTAATAATTTACAAGCAATATTACAGAAGTAAGAAGTAGTAAGGTGTAATAAATAACCTTCTCTGGGATATCATATCTTTAATCAGGAAGTATGCTCGGCGTAAAGACTAACATCAGCGTTATCTAAAATGCCAGAATTCATCATCATTATTTATAACTTAAAGGATGAACGAATCTGATCTTCTCGCTCACTAAGCAAAGAGTTAAGCGAAGCAATTCATCTCGCTCAATTTGTAATTCAAGGAGAGATTTTTGAAAACTGTGCACCATTGTTAGTAATCGATCTTTATCATCTATATGGTCGCTAATTTTCTTCCTCCAAAACTTTGATTTCTTTATTGGACTCAAGAAACATTCGTTTAAATTGGTTGCTTTGACACTTAAACCAGATCTATGATTTCTAAAAAGGCGATATTTGGTGAAGTTCATTTTTAATGAAAGGAGTTAATTTTGTTTGATGAACTCCTTAAGAGTTGTTGAGGTGGCGAGAAGAAGGTTATTATCCATAGGATGGAAATGTATGGAGAAGAATAGCCTCATCCGGAGAGATTATATACATCTGCGAAAGTAATAAGTCGGTAGTAAGCAATGACCATTAAAATAAAAATAATAAAAGGAGGTAAAATTTTATACCATAAAGTTCTTGATTGGCATTTTGAAAGAGGACACCTTATCCTTTGGGAAGTAAGTTCGGTGTTTAACTTTTGAATTCTCTCGTCTTTCTCACATGACTTCAGTCTCTAATTTTTTTTGCAAATTCTTCTTTTGCCTTCTCTCAAGACCTACAAAGGAAGATCTTCCATAGGAAAGAGAGAGAATGGGATCTTCCAAGGATCCAAGCGCATTGATGGGAGACATAGTTCTAGAGACTCCATTGAAAGAATCATTGCCTTCGGTAGAGTGGCATTGACGAAGAGTTAAAAAGAGAAGCTAAGGAGCATCTCCACCCGACATAGAAGAACTAAACCTGTGGCGAGAGCGGTCGAACCATGGTCATTCAACTCGAGTTTGGGTTAAGGCGAGAGGAAGATTGAATGATGAGATTTACTCTTGCTGTATTAGACAATAGTTTTCAACTTCAACCTTCGCATACACATAAAGATAAGAAGGAGACAGCAATCTGTTTTAAATAAGAAGAAAGTGATTCTTACTTCACTCTAGCGATCGAAGCGTGTAGGATCATTTTGTAGACAGAAAGAGATACGAAGTCATCAAAACATACCTCTTTCTTCTTCTGGGCCATTTGAATTCCCAGGATGTCTCTCGCCGATATAAAGGACCATTTAAGATTGCGACTTCCACCATTTCTCATCTTTGGAATGGCGAGGAGAGGAATTATTGCTGGGTGCCAATCAATGTCTTGTGTAATTTGTCTTGAGACATTATCATTTTCTTCAAACGAACACCTGACGAGATCTTCTGGCTTTGAGTAATTTTTAGTGGACATGAATTTGGGACCGGCAGTGTTAGGGTATAAAGGTGGAACTCAAGGGCAGAATACAATAGATGAGAATTTTCAGAATCAGGATCCAAGGAATAGGAGTCCCCGAGGAGTGACCTAAGCGAGACTATAATCCTCAGATCATTACATTGATGATATCAGAAAGAATGGATGAGGTTCTTGATCGGGAATGGTTGTGAGTAAAAATGAACTTCTTCAAAGGAGTTTTGTTAGCGCAACTTTGTGAGCAGTGCGGAAAGGGAGAGTCAAAAGAAAGAGAGAGAAACTAAAAAGAATGAAAAGGAGGGGAAAAGAAAACTATAGGGAAAAAGCGGAAAACGAGGTCATTTAATGCGAAAAGAGACATGAGCGGTCAAGAAAAATGGTTAGAAGAAACAATGTCAAGAGAAGGCATTAATAATCAAAATCCGTGTAAAAGTACAAAACTGAAGATCGGCAACAACATTGTAAAAATCTTGTACTCTTCCCCTCGCAGGAGAGATAAGAGACGATACTTCATATATATCTCAAAAAAGAACTTCGCAAAAGAGTCCATTACTTTTGTACAATAACGTTTTTACAAAGATCAAAGTAAGGACCAATTTAATTAATGACTAAAATGTATGGAACTGGCGAGGGCAAAAAGTGTCGCGAGATTGTAATGGCGACACTTGACTTTGATGTATTACCCTATATAAAGGGTGGGCAGTAGTGTTGTAAGAGATCTTTTTTTTTGGAATGGTTGCGCAAGTCATTAGGAGAGAGAAAGTTTAAGAGTGACATCCATCTTCTGTGTAGATAATTCAGAAATCAATCAATAAACATTCTCAATGCATCTTTCAATGGCAAAATATAGTGAGGGTGTAGAAAAAGGCTCTGACGATTCGCCTTTCGGTTGAGGAAAATGTCAATTTAATTACCTGTCCATGATTGTAGTTGCGGGACAGGCAAGGACATCATCAAGAAGCGCTAGAAAGGCTCATGAGGAAAAACTGAAGCAGCTTTTGGAGTGGACGCTGAAACTGCTGTCAGGGGTGTTGACGCAACCGCTGAGGATGCCGTCAAGGCGGACGAGGAGACGGAGGCAATGTATGTTGGAGCCATTGGTGAAACTACAGAAATATATGTTGGGACTGTTGTTGAAACAAACGCCGGACAGGAAGTGGAAGCTGCTGCTGTGGTGGCTTCTGGATGGGATGTTGCGGTCGCTGCTGCTGAGGCGGCTTCTGGATGGAACGCCGAAGTTGCTGCTGCCGAGGCGGCGTTTGGATGGAACGTTTGCTGTCAGAAAGCGTGCTAGGGAAAGTGCTTGAAGAAGCTCTGATGAAGGCGTTATTGATCCAGGCGTTTGCCGTTAACGACCATTTTTTTCCACTTTTGCTATTTCTTCTTAGCGTGTAGCCCCTTTTGATATTCCAAAAGTTTACTTTTACTTTCTTGCTTTCATGGCGGAGTTAGGGTTTCGTCAAGTAGCATTTAGTTATTCAGCTTTTATGGTTTCACATCTCTGAATGAATTAATAAAACCCTCATACTGTTTCTGAGATTTGGAGCATATTCTTGAAGAAGATATATGTTCTGCCGCCTGATGATCATCTTCCTTGCATATTTCCTTCTTCAGTATTTTGAATAGGTATTTTTGATTTCTATGGTTTTCAATCGACGGATAATGACTCTGTGAGAGTTTTTGGTTTACTTGGTATTTTTCCTTTAAGACGGTTTGGGAAAACTTTTCAAGGAAAGATGTTCTTTAATTGAAATTGAAAATTCTACTCATGAATGCAAGCAGTGCAATCATTTTATAGAAGTTACAAACATTGCATGAAAAGGAAAAATGCTGAAGGAAATGCTGAAGGATAACGCTGGAGGTGAAGGTAGCACAACGTTTTAGGTATTGAAGGGTTTGAGCCATCGTGAGTGAATCGTGACACCTTCCAATTTGTCGGTATTGATGAGCTTGCAGTAACCACCCAAGATAACATCTGCCACCAGATATGGCTCGTCTTCCTTTTCTTTAGGCGGACCAGATCGAGTGGCCATCTTCACTGTTATGTTCCCAACTTGAAACGAGGTCATCTTGACTACTACATATCCAATTTTAAATGGGTTGGAGCGTTGCGCAACCTCTTGATTTTTGAACTCGTCATGTTTGGCTATGATAGCTTCCAAATTTTTGACAAAGTACTTGAAAGGCCCAACATCCCATTCACATATCCTAATGACGCCTGGGTTGGTAATCGGACCGAGTCCCCATGCCTGGCCGAGAGGAGAGGTGACTGGGTGCAGAAAGGGTTGTTTAACCAGAATTACTTGTGTTCGGAATCTGCGGATGAACGTCGACGGGCTTCTCGAGGCAATTGAGTTACATTGGTAAGTTTTGATCTGACAACATGTAATCTTCAAAGTTGGATGGCTTGTTGGAAATTCTTTTGGGTACCATCATCGACAGAGGGGATGCTCTTAACTTCGCCGTGTTGTTGTGTACCCATGCGCGCCCCAGAATCATGTCGTAATTTGAGAGTTCTTTGACGATGTTAAATTTTCCATATGTTAGAGTGTATCCCACCTTGATTTCAAGGTTGATGTAGCTATATGCGTCCATCGCCTTCCCTTCCAAGTTTTTGACCATGGTTGGGGAACGGGTAGCCCATCGCTTCGAAACTCCCCCATGACTCTCGAGTTCGATGGTAACGATGTTGAAGTCAGAGGTCGCGTCGATTAATGTGTTGTCGAGCTCGGCGTCCCTCAGTTAAACCGTGGTCAGCAGTCCCCAGTTGTATTTTCCAGTACCACTTCCCGAGAGAGTTTTGGGTTCTGGCGTGGTTTCTTCAGTATGAAAGAGTCGATTGCCCGATACAACATATTTAAGGGCTGTGAAGATATCTTGACGATGTTTCTTGGAGAGATAGAGAATTCCGCACACATGCTGCATCATGGATTGCATAGCCTCGTGTACAGAGTACCCAGAGGCCATGCAACTCCTGATTGGAAGTGGATCTGTGTGAACTCCTTCATTGCCCAATCGAAGATCCCCTGCTTCTATCTTTTCTTTGAAGATATGCTTTAGCTTATTGCAGTCACTAGTCGGGTGCTGGACAAATATGTGGTAGCGACAATATTTGGGGTTCGCCATTTCCGGTTCGGTTGGTGGGTGCCTGATAGGAGGTAGCCTGATGGCGTCGTCTTGGATCCACGCTTCCAAGAGTTCAATCACCTCCTCGATTGGGAACGAGAAATCCAAGATATTTTCTCCAGCTTCTTGATGTCGCATGGGAGCTTTAGCGGTGGTCTTCCGTGGCGGAGCTGCCTGTCGTGCTGGCGCTGCGCGTTTGGATGGTTTTTCTGTTGTTGGAACCTTCCTTTTTACTCCTTCGTCTACCACGCTCACATAGGAGGGTCCAGTGTTGTATTGCTTATTGATGAGGCATCTACTTCCTCGAGTTTCGCGTGTGTCCTCACTTCTGGTTGGCCTGGTTCTTTCCAACAACGTTGGGGCTATTGTGGCCGACCGCTTCGCAACTTCATGAAGTTCAGAGAATGTCTGGAATCGCAGATTATCTAGTAAGGCGCGGTAGATGGGAATCATGCCATTGATGCATGAATCCACCAATTGTTGTTCAGTCACGTTTGGGTCATGACAATCCAGTGCTTGAATTCTGAATCTTTTGACAAAATCATTCGGATGTTCGTTGTTTCGTTGAAACATCCTTCCTAGATCTGAGAAGGTAATTTGCTCAGACACAAAGAAGTATTTCTTGTAGAAAGCTGCAATCATGTCAGACCAGTAGGAGATGCTACCTGGCGTAATGCTGTTGTACCATGTGTATGCACTTCCAGAAAGTGATTTCGAAAATCCCCTCAAACGGAGAATGTGATTGTATTCATGTTCCCCCAGGGACTCCAAGAATCGGGAGACATGTTCACGTGCATTACCGGTGCCATCATACAGAGAGAATTGAGGGGAAGAGTACCCCCTTGGAAGAGGGATTCATTATACTTCCGGAAGATACGGGGGTTGATGTTGATGCACGTATATGGAATCGCTTTTGTCCCGGTTTCGGAGAAGTCGTTCCAAATCTTCTCGTGACGAAATGGACGGTTGATTTCTCTCATTTGGAGTTCAGGCGAGTTTCGTCTTCCACAAAGGTGAGTCCTGTTGAGGTCTTTGGCGCCAGGGGTATTGGAGGCGTTCCTCATTGGCTCTGGCTGGCGTGATTCTTATGATAGCCGCTCCGTTAGCATTTTGAGAAAAACAAGTACCTCCTTCTGGGTTGAGGCCATGTCCGTTTGGGATTTGGCGAGAACCTTGTTTCTTTCCATCAAGTCAGCAATAGTAATATAAGGTCGGCTCCCTCCGGCTCCCCCAGCTTCTCGTCCGGCGGGATAGCTGTGGTTTCGTGTAGTTGTTGGAGGTGTCATACTTGGATGAAATATCGGGAGCAGCGGCGAGATCCGGCTCTACAGTGATTGGAGGTGTAACACCTGAAGGAACATTCTCCATGTTGTTGGTGTTGACAGGTGGCGTATTAGCACCACCTGGGAGAAACGTTAACACAAAGAATAATTTCGGCGTCAGTGTGCTCAGGGTTTGTTCTTTGATCCCGACCCGAGTTTCTACCATCTTGAGACCGGAGTTGAAAAATGAAATTGGGAATTGAAAAGTGATATTGCAACCGAGAGATTAATCTCCCACCGTAGTCGCAAATTGTTTATGGGTGAAAATCGTTTCTGCTGATTTCGGTAATTTCGTGTGAGTGCGGATAAGAAACGAATCTAAACCCAAAACAATGTACTGCACGGGAGTACTTTTGATTCGAGAGATCAATTTGTACAATCCTGGCCTAAACCAAGAAATGGCCGTACCAGGCTTGCTTCGGTCACAAAGTGAAGGACAAGAGTTGGTCTTAGGGGGGGAAGCGAAGAAAGTGTTGAGGCCATAATAGTTGATTCTGGAAGTGTGGGTGTTTTGTGACTTGTATCCGAAAGTTGAACTGGCAAGCTGAATGGAAAGCTACCATGTGATTTCTGGATGTGTATTGTTCTCCTGACCAAAACTTGTTCTTTGGTGGAAGTAGGTGAAACCTATTTATACAAGTCGTAATAAAACGTACCCTGCCCTCGTAAGAAGTGGAAGCGGTTGAGCGGTAGAAAAATGGTAACGGGTAATGCCTGGAATTGATGTTTCCATAATGAAGATGCATTTCACCACTTATTTCTTGCCATTACTAACCGCCTCACCTTTAAGACACTTTCTTGTAACGGGCGTATTTCACGCCACATGCTGTAAACCGCCAGACCAATACCCTGATGAGCATCCCCCTGTTTGTGACATGTTTTGATGTCTCGAGTGTTTTCATTGGAAATCGTGTAGCATGTTGCTATGTGTGGCAAGTTAAAATAGAGAGGCTTGTTGGTTCAGTGACGGCCTTCAACGGCCGAGATTTTGCATCTCGGAAGGAAGGGTGGCCGTTGATTATGGCTACCTTCCGTTGGTAGCCAGTGGTGTGGCCGTGGTGTTGGCATTGCTTGCGCATGCCTTTGGTGCGGCCAAATTAGGGTTTGGCATAAACCATGGAATTCGGCATTGCAACCAAAAGTTTCCACAAGTTTGGTGGCGAACTTGTACGGCTGAGATCTGCATCTCAGGAGGAATGGTAGCCGTTGATCGTGGCTACCTTTCGTTGGTGGTCAGAGGAGTGGTAGCGTGACTGGCATGGCTTGCGCATGCTGTTTTGGCACTATGACCAAAGAATTGGCATCGTAGCCAATTTAGGGTTTGGCGGCACAAACCAAGGGATTTGGCATTGTGGCCAAAAGTTGCCACAAGTCTTGCGGTTTGGTGGCGAATTTGAATGGCTGATATTTGCATCTCAGGAGAAAAGATGGCCATTGATCATGGCCGAATCTTGTTTGCATAGCGGCATTGGCAACATGCTGGTGGTATGCCAGTGGCGCAGCCATGGCATAGCGGCATGCTAATGGCATAGCCGTTCCATGGTGCCATGATAGTAGCCGCGGCATAGCGGTATGCCAGTTGCGGCGTGGCAAAAAGCTAAAATTGTCATCGTGGACGAATTTGGTAGCAACTTGCCCAAATTAAGGTTTGGCGTATTGAAACCCTAATTAGTGTGTGTAGTATGCGTGCGGCATGTTTGGCGCGTTTTTGGGAAGCTAGCGTGTTTTGGGAAGCTAGCGTGTTTTGGGAAGCCAGCGTGTTTTGGGAAGCTAGCGTGTTTTGGGAAGCTAGCGTGTTTTGGGAAGCTAGCTTAGTATAGCGACCTTTTTTGGAGCCGTGGAAGGTTTGGAGCAACTTTGATTGGTCGGGACGGGAAGTGGGGCCAGCATGCTGGGCGTGGCCACACTTCCAACGCTGATGGCGGAGTTTGAAGCTACGATAGGTCGATGGAAAGAGGGACGACATGCTAGGGCGCGGGCGCACTTTTAGTGCGCTTGTGGCGGATTTGGTTGCCTAGTTTTGTTAAGCAAGGTTTCGACCAACGGGGTCTAGTATACTGCGCGAGGCGCGAAACCCTAATTTTGCAAACTAGTCGGGTTTATGAGTTCTTTTGTGAGTCATCACAATAATTGGCTGGATTTTGTATACTGCCACACAAAATCTTTATCTACAGAATGTAGTGTGCTTCCTGTATGAGTATTTCGTACAATGTCCTTAACTTTGGTACTTTGAGGTTCATGCTACTCCGCTGCGAGTGAACATAAATCCGTCATGCCATACCGATTTAAGGGTTCTGCTAGGGAACATAGCACATGAAAGTACTCAGTGAGTCTAGTATTGGCGAGGTGCCAGAATTTACAGTGTGTTATGGATAGAAGTATATTGAGCGGCTCAATAAATGCGTCGGTGGAGAGGTTAGTACTTGCATCACCGTTTCCTTGCAGAGTGACGTCACATCTGATACAAGGTTTTACGATTTTAACCCTAAGCTAAAAACCACCATCAACATTAAACCACCATCAACACTAGTGAAAACATAGTAATGTTTAATACTCCCCCTCAAACTAAGGTAGAGGAGTCACAGAAATACATCAGTTTGTCTCGAAGTCCAGCAAGCAGTAGAAGAGAAAGACACTTAGTGAAGACATCAACAATTTGTAGGGCAGAACAAATAAACTCAACATCCATTGTGCCATCTTGAACTAAATCTCTGATGTAGTGGTAGGTCAGTTCGATATGCTTAGAATGTGCATGAAAGACTAGATTGAAAGCCAAGGCATGAGCTCCCAAGTTGTCACAAAATAGATGATTGGGAGTATAGACTTGAATGTTAAGAGCTTCCTACGTGGCAACTCAAACAAGACATTTTCATTCTAATTTTTCCTTAAATTTAGGGGGGGACAATTCATCTCTAATGGTGTTGTTTGTGATTTTTTATGCATTAAATGTAAATTTTATTTTTAGTAACTTTTAGATTTTATTAGAGTTAAAAATGGCTATTTAATATATTGAAATTAATTTTAGTTAAGCAAAAGCTTACTAGGATAGCTTGACATTGTCAAGGTGAATGTCTAAAACTTGACATTCACCTTGACAATGTCTAACAAAAGTTAAGCCATGTCATATTCACATTGATTTAAGAATTTGGGGTTGGAGAAGAATTTTAGGAAATTGAATGTCTATCCTAGGTGGACTTAGACATTTATCTTCACATACATTCCATTGGAGAAGCTCTAAGTTCTTCAAGTAATGTAGCAATCCACATAACTTCAGATGCAAGACAGGGTAATGCTTTGCATTCAGCCTCTGTGGAAGACTTTGAGACTGTAGGATGCTTCTTAGACTTCCGTGACACAAGTGTAGACCCAACAAATATACTGATAACCAGATGTTGATCTTCTAGAGTCGGGGCATCAACCCAATCTGGAGTCGAGTAATTGAGAGATGGTAGTGAGATCACCTGAGATAATGGTAATACACGATCCGAGAGAAGATATCATGTATCTCATAATTCTTTTAACCAAGAGAATGTGTTCTGAAGTTGGAGCATGAAGGAACTGTGAGGCATAGTTGACAGAAAAGGTAATGTTTGGTCCTGTGAAGATAAGATACTACAAGGATCCAACGATGCTCATGTACTCAGAGGGATTGGGAAGTAGTTCACCAGTATGGATAGAAACCCTAGAGCCACTTGAGACCGGAGTTGGTGAAGGTTTGCAGTCCAACATAATTGTCTTCTCCAGAAGTTCAAGGGTGTATTTTCTCTGAGTTAAAAGTACGTTGATGCTGCTAATAGATTTAGTAACTTCCATACCCAGAAAGTAGTGTAGATCACCTAGGTTCATCATAGCAAGGGAGGTGCTGAGACTGGACACAAACCTTGACAGTAAAGAAGGATGATGTCATCAACATACATAAGCAGTATAAGTACTTCACTGTTTGAGAAATAGATAAACAATGAGTGATCAGAGTCACTCATGATGAAACCAGCATTGATGAGAAACCCACTGAATTTCTCAAACCAAGCTCTGGGAGCTTGTTTGAGGCCATATATGGACTTGTGGAGCTTTCAAACATGCTTAGACTTGGAATGATCCACATAGCCTGGTGGTTGTTGCATATAAACTGTGTCAGTAAGATCTCCGTGCATAAAAGCATTGGAGACATCAAGTTGTTTAATGTCCCATCCATTTGAGACAGCAATGGTGAGAAGAATTCTGATAGTACTTGCTTTAACCACTGAACTGAAAGTCTCATTGAAGTCAAGTCCATCCACTTGGTGAAATCCCTTTTCCACCAGTCTTGATTAACATCTTTCTACACTGCCATCAGACTTGAGCTTCACTTTCTAGACCCACTTGCATCCCAGTACATTCATAGAAGGATGATATTCAACTAAGCTCCAAGTATTGTTCTGCGTAAGTGCATTGTACTCACTTTCCTTTGAGGGTCTCTATATAGGACTTTGAAAAGAAGACTTGAAAGATTTTGGTTCCTTAATTTGCTGCAGCTCAGTGACATAAGCAGAGTGAAGTGGATGAGTTACTATAAAGTGAGTAACAAAATCAGGGAGATGCTTAGGTTTTGTAATGACCATTTTTGATCTTGTAATCATAATATAAAAAGGTGGAATTGGAAAAGATGGTGGGTGTGAACAAGATGAAGGTTCTTCTGAGTGATCTGGTGAAGTGATAATGATATTAATAGGTTAAGATATGTCACTGATGCGTGTCGTACCACAACAAATTAATTCAAGATTTTCCACCTAATTAACAAGTAATATAGTGTAGTCAAGTTCGTTCCCACGAGGAGCAAGAGATTCTAGTTGTAAAATTGTCACGAAAAAGGGGGGTGTAAAAAGCAAAAGAAAATAAATAAAGCAATTAAAAGATAAAGTTGAAAGCAATAAGAGAGACAAGATCAAGGAATCCTTCTTCGTTGCAAAACAATGATTCAAGTTATGTTCTCTTCTACTTGTTATTAGTCACAGATTATCACCAACCGTAGGATAGCGGTCCGCTTAGCTAGCCCCAAAATCCCTTATTTCACTGAGTAACAAGTCCGCTTAGTTATCAGATTCTATTCAAAAGAACCACCTTGAGGTTCGCTTACAAGATGTAATTCCCTGAATGCATTAAGATTTATGAATTTAGGTTTAGTACTAGTAGTTAAACTCGGTTCGCTTGGTCCACTTTCTAGCGTTGTTTTTACACACAATTTCTCCACGGAATCCCTCCGCAAGGTCTCGTGTTTTCTACTTGTGTAAAGTGTCGAGAACGATTACGTATTCCCTAACTTATACTAGATTTAGATTAAACTAACAAATCAATTTAGCGTGCACTCTAAACAATCTATCAATCAATCATGAATGAATAAACATTCCTATTAGTAAAAACAAACGATAATCATGTGAAAAATCTCAAGATAGAATTGAAACAAAACTCAAACCATATATTAAGAACTAGGAATTCATCCTCAATCAATAAGAAAATTAGCTACTCATGTTTTTGAAATTCACACAAATAATTATTAAAAGGAGAATTTTCAAGTTCACACAAATAATTAAGAAGAAGAATTGAAAACAAAAACACAAGTGTTGTGTGTGTAGAGAGGTGTGTAAAAGATGTAGAAAACTTCTCTATTTATAGGCTTCAATATTCTCCAAATCTTCTAAGGAATAGAATCCTTTTCCTTTAACAATTCAATTTCCAAATTCAATTCTTTCTCTTCTTCCATCTTCTCTTTCCAAATTTGAGCCCAATTCTCCATCCAAGTCCTAGTCCAAGTCTTCACACCCATGAGAGGAATCCATAGAAAATTCTGGAATTTTTGGCTCGCCGGAAAAATGGTATTATGGCTAGGAATAGACTAGGAAGTCGCCCGCCCCACCGAGTTGTTGCCGTCAAGGGAATATTCGACGGAATATTCCGTCAGTCCACCGTTAGGACTAACGGTCAAACAGGTCAACCGTTAGTCAGCAGGTCAAGGGAAGAAGTGAGTGGTGGAGTCGGTTAAATCTAAGTCGAGCCCCGACTCGTCTTACTCTAATTTGATTTGGATCCATTTGGATCGGATATCGCCGAGTTGACTCGCGGTCAGAAGAAAACCCAGTAGAGTCTCGAGGCTTGTTTCTGAGGCTTGCACAGGCCAAATTCAGGCCGTTCTTCTGCTTCATTTCCCTGTGACAATTCCTAGCATACATCTAGTTTCAAACCCATTTATTCACTCTCCCTGTAACGGTATTGCACCACCACTCGCAACCTACAGCACAACTAGCTGTTCTCTTCTCTATTGAACTCAAACCAACCATCACCAATTCCTTCTCCCTTTGTTCATCCTTTAATTCCTCACAGCTGCAATTTCTGCATCAATTATGCCTTCTAGTTTCACCACATTATAGACCCATTCATTCCATGATCAGCTGCAAGTGCCATCACCTCGAACTAACCCATCTGCTCTTCTCTGCTCTATCTTTAGCTCAATCCAGAGAGTCCCAACAATACCATGGCTAACACACATCGTCCTCTGATCAGCTCGAGCCACTTCAATTCAAGACCACCAGCAATTCTCTGTATCTCCTAAATGAGCTTGCCACCACTGTTTCAACAACTCCACAACCTAAACCCATGAAAATCATTTCTCAAATACACAGCCACAAACCCCTGAATCCTTACCGCCAGCTTCAATCCTCTGATGAACCCTAACATCAATTTCTCTTCCATATCTCAGTGAACCCATTTCCCGATTCTCTGAATCTCTTCTTCATCTCACAGCGGCAGCCATTAACATCACCTCCAGATCGAACTCATCTTCGATTTCCTCTCTCTGCTTCACAAATTCCTAAATCACAAGACCCATTTCTTCATCTTAATTCTCGATCCCACAGCAAACCCAATTTACATCCATCACTATTGAACCCTAATTCCATTTCTGGGAAAGAACTGAGGAATCCTAATTCCATTTTTGGTTTCTTAGTTGAAGATTAAACCTTCTCGATCTAGTTTCTTCCTTGTCTTCTTGATTCAGCCGCTGTTTATTTCTCACTTTCAGGTGGAGCGGAATGAATGAGAATGATTTGAACGAGAGAAAACATCTCTCGATTCAGCAGCAGTCGCTGCTCTTTCTCTCAATTTCTGGGGAACGGGATGAATGAGAGGCATACCTCTCAATTTTAGGGTTAGGTTAATAATTTGGGGTAGGACAGGATATAACACCCCACTCAATAGGAACCACCCCAGATTGGGTGTCTCATAGTCTTTTGCTGGGTGCTTTTAGCACTTCTGTGGGTTGCCCCTTATCCTTGAATGGATTCCCAATATTGTTCGCAGTGAAATGACCTTTTTGCCCTTTCTTTCTCAAATAGAGTAATTTCTTCTTCTTTTCCTCCGTGCGACTCCATAGTAGCTACAAAACTCAAAATAAGCGTAAAATACATAATTTACAAGAAAAATAGCAAAGAAAGCATAAACAATAGATAGTAAATAGGATGTATTCTCCACCCTATCAAATTCCCCCACACTTAGACTTTGCTAGTCCTCGAGCAAATCAAACTAAAAACTCACAACTTCAAAGCGTTCAAGCGTCCCAAGCATCCAAAGAGTTATGAGGACATAGAGTTTACGCATGCTAGTAATAAGAAGTTAGAAATACTAAAGAACATATTCTCATTCTTAAATGTTGAGTGAGAGATAACCACCCCATAATGAGAGAACGCATGTTTGAGAAACGATCAATAAGCATTTCGCCTCGACTTCGCCTCACCAAAAGGATTTTATGATAATTGCACTCAAAAAGACTGACTTTTTATGGTTCTCACATGTGTGTAGGTAGGAATGAAGAGAGAATTCACGCAACACGTTGAATGGTGGGAAGGACAACTTAGAAATATTTTTAAAACCCACATCTTTTAATATTTTGAAAAACCATTTTTCCGACGATCTCTAAGAAAGGAAATCAACCATATATTATTGAGGATGAGATTACTTACTCACCTTCACATCCGATCGCCAATTATGATAACACCACTCTCACGGCATCCAATAGAAACGTCTTCCGCTCCTCGTCTCGATCTTCTTGGTCTTCGTCTTCGGTTTCAACTATTGATGATAAACCCTCGAATTTCATAAATCCTTGACAATTTTTAACTCTTGTACCTTAAAAATCCTCGTCGCTTGAAACTTCCTTATAAATTTTCCTTTTCCACGGCTTATAAAAACAAAACAAATATTTCTCTTGTTTTTCTCTCTTTTTTTTTTTTTTTTTTTTTTACGAATTTTCATTTTTTTTTTTTTTTTTTTTAAAAAACAAGAGAAATAAAATACAAAAATAAACCATGGCCGTGGGAGAAGTATTTTACCGCTTGATTCTTCACAACTTGTATCGTCTTGAAATCATAAACTTCAAAAATTCTCACCTTTTAATTTTCTTCGCTTTCATGAATAAGTCTTCATACTTGGATATAAAATTACCTCATTGTAGTGTAAGTCCTCAACATATATGTAAAAATCTGCTCTTTGTATGTTGCTTTACTTGTATTTGAAATTTGCTCTTTTTCTCGTTCCGTTGCTTGTAAACCTTGAACTTTTTCCAACTTTCCTTGTAGATTTTGATGTTGCTCCTTGTTGATGATGGTGGTGTTTCTATGGATCCGTTGTTGTCGAGAGAGAGAATGGTGCTAACTGCAAATCGAACTACAAGAAGGAAGCTTTCATCCATGGACGTCACCCTCATGATTGACAAAATTAGCACTCAAGAGATCAAGAATAGTGCTTCTATTGGTGGGAGGTTGGGTAGCTCACCATTCTACCCGGAATTTACGTATGGTGACACACACTCAAAAGAAAGCTCTTTAGTAGATGGAAAATTTCTGGTCGGTGCCTCACATGATATGAATACGGGTAGTCTCCACTAATGATTGATCAGCAACTCTAATAACGCATTTCTCCCTGCACCAAATTCGCATCACCGGCATGATTAAATCCATTATTTAACACTCAAACAAGCAAGAAATCCGAATGTAGTTCTCTAACATTTCCAAGTTCAATTATGTCGGTCAAAATATCTATGTAAACATACCTAGAAGTATGCTAGTGACTCTAAAATCTCTAAAAGTTGGGTTTTATGTAAAACTTTTTTTTTTTTTTTTTAAAAATTTTAATTTTTTTGTAATTTTTTAAATACATGCTTAACCACTCCCCCACACTTAAACCTTACATTGTCCTCAATGTAATTGAATCCTCCTAGTAAAGTCAAGGTGGGAAATTTTAACATGATATGAAACAAGAAAAAGAAATAACAAAAATAAAAAGCAAAAGGATAAGGATAAGAAATACAAAACCTATGGGTTGCCTCCCATTAGCGCTTGTTTTTAAAGTCGACGGCCCGACTTAGCTCTTGCAAGATTTATTAGCCCGGATCAATCTCTTTCACGGGAAAACATGACTTCTCATCACTAGGGTATCTCTTTGTCTCAAAGATATTGAAGTAGATGAGTGTACCATCAAACTCCATAGTCAAGGTGCCATTTTGGACATCAATCTTTGTTCCGGCGGTGCTCAAGAATGGTCTACCCAATAGCAAAGGTGTAGACTTGGAAGAATTCTCATCATTCATGTCTAAGACATAGAAATCGGACGGAAATACAAGCTCATTAACCTGCACCAAAACATTCTCAACAATCCCTTTCGGGTAAACATTAGATCGGTTAGCAAGTTCAAGAACTACCCAGGTCTCTTTAAGAGGACCAAGATTCAAAGAATCATAAATCGAGGAAGGCATAACATTAACCGATGCTCCCAAATCTAGTAAAGCTCGAGTGAACCTTGTTTTACCAATTGTGCAAGGTATATTGAAACTAATGGGTCCTTTAATTTTGGTGGGAGTTTCTTGAGAATAAACGCCAAGCATTCTCCCCCACACTCATGACTTCATTCCCTTTTAACCTTTTCTTCTTCATGCACAACTCCTTTAAGAACTTTGCACAACGAGGAATTTGACGAATAGCTTCAATGAGTGGAATATTGACTTGTACTTTCTTAAGGATGTCCCACATATCCTTGTATTCCAAGTCTTTCTTTGATTTAGCAAATCGGCTAGGGAACAGGGGTGGAGTTGTGAAAGTAGGAACCGTCTCCCCGGGTTGGTTGGTTGGAGATGTTTTCTCCTTTGGTGCGGTTTCAATTTCCTCTTTCTCATCATACACGTTATCTTGTTGATTTGGTTGCTCCACTTGTTTCCCACTCCTCAAAGTAATCGCATTAACGCTCTCTCTTGGATTAACAAATGGTTGTGAAGGAAGCTTTGTGGATGCTTGAGCTTTCAATAGATTCACATCGGTCGCTAATTTCCCCACTTGAATTTGTAAATCCTTGATTGCCGAATCGGTCTTTTGTTGGTGTTGTTGAACCAGAGTGGTGAGACCTTGCACACCTTGCATTAACGCATTGAGCTTGTCATCATTCATAGAATCACGCTCCTTGACTTGTTGTGGTTGAAATTGTTGTTGAGGTTGGAAACGTGATTGTTGGAAACCACCTTGTTGCTCATACGGATTGGAAACTGCCGCTTGCTTGTTTGCATAACTAAAGTTGGGATGATCCTTCCAAGGGATTATAGGTATTGGAGTATGGATCGTACCTTGGCATTTGATTTGGATATAAAGCATTTACGTGTTCGGTCTCACCATCCGGAATAATTACAGCAGCCATCCTTTGCATCATTATCTCCATGTTACTCATCCTTTGATCAAGATGTGATGATGAATCACTAACTTCATGCACTCGCCTAACCATGGGTTCATCTCTTGTGTAGAATTGTTGCGAGTTTGCCGCCATACTTTCAATCAACTTTCGGTAGCTTGGGTCACCGTCTTGTTCATTAGTGCACCACCACCCGCGGCGTCAAGAAGAGACCTATCACTTGGGTTGAGAGCTTCGTAGAAGTATTGGAGTATCATAACTTCACTAAATTGATGGTGTGGACATCTTGCCACCAACCTCTTGTATCGCTCCCAACATTCATACAATGATTCTCCCACTTGTTGTTTCAATCCACAAATCTCCTTGCGAATTTGAGTAGCTTTGGATGCGGGAAAATATCTCTCGAGGAAAAGTTTCTTCATCCCATTCCATGTTGTGATACTTCCGGAAGGCAAATAATATAACCATTCCTTAGCATTGCCCGCCAAAGAAAACAGGAAAGCTTTCAACATTGCTCCATCCACATTAGTCTCCGGTGGAAGCATAAACATAACTATGGTATAGAAGTCCATAAGATGTTTGTTTGGGTCCTCATTCACCATGCCATGGAACTTTGGTAACTCTCTAATCAACCCCGGCTTGATCTCGAAGGTTGAGTTAGTTTGGATACAACATTGTTGTGTATCAAACCTATGAGAAGCTAGGTCCTTGAGTGTACGATCAACCATCGTCTCTTCCTCTTTGTCCGAATCTGTGAAATCACTTGATGAAGACGGAGGAAGTGGAGTGTTAACCGCTCGAATGAAATCCTTTAGTTGAGTGCTTAGGATCGAAGACGTATTGGACTCGATCTTCCCTCTCTTTAAGCATTCACCAAAGGTATAGCACACGAAATAAGATTCTTGAAAACTAAGTTAGATACGGTAAAAGAATCTAACAAAGCAAGAATAAAGCAAAAAGAAAAATAAAAACAACTAAAATCGTCCGTTGCTCCCGACAACAGCGCCAAAATTTGATGCGTTTGTACCACAACAAATTAATTCAAGATTTTCCACCTAATTAACAAGTAATATAGTGTAGTCAAGTTCGTTCCCACGAGGAGCAAGAGATTCTAGTTGTAAAATTGTCACGAAAAAGGGGGTGTAAAAGCAAAGAAAATAAACAAAGCAATTAAAAGATAAAGTTGAAAGCAATAAGAGAGACAAGATCAAGGAATCCTTCTTCGTTGCAAAACAATGATTCAAGTTATGTTCTCTTCTACTTGTTATTAGTCACATATTATCACCAATAGTAGGATAGCAGGTCCGCTTAGCTAGCCCCAAAATCCCTTATTTCTCGAGTAACAAGTCCGCTTAGTTATGATTCTATTCAAAAGAACCACCTTGAGGTTCGCTTACAAGATGTAATTCCCGAATACATTAAGATTTATGAATTTAGGTTTAGTACTAGTAGTTAAACTCCGGTTCGCTTGGTCCACTTTCTAGCGTTGTTTTTACACACAATTGCTCCACGGAATCCCTCAAGCAAGGTCTCGTGTTTTCTACTTGTGTAAAGTGTAGGAAACGATTACGTATTCCCTAACTTATACTAGATTTAGATTAAACTAACAAATCAATTTAGCGTGCACTCTAAACAATCTATCAATCAATCATGAATGAATGAATAAACATTCCTATTAGTAAAAACAAAACGATAATCATGTGAAAAATCTCAAGATAGAATTGAAACAAAACTCAAAACATATATTAAGAACTAGGAATTCATCCTCAATCAATAAGAAAATTAGCTACTCATGTTTTTGAAATTCACACAAATAATTATTAAAAGGAGAATTTTCAAGTTCACACAAATAATTAAGAAGAAGAATTGAAAACAAAAACACAAGTGTTGTGTGTGTAGAGAGGTGTGTAAAAGATGTAGAAAACTTCTCTATTTATAGGCTTCAATATTCTCCAAATCTTCTAAGGAATAGAATCCTTTTCCTTTAACAATTCAATTTCCAAATTCAATTCTTTCTCTTCTTCCATCTTCTCTTTCCAAATTTGAGCCCAATTCTCCATCCAATTCCTAGTCCAAGTCTTCACACCCATGAGAGGAATCCATAGAAAATTCTGGAATTTTGGCTCACGGAAAAATGGTATTATGGTAGGAATAGTAGGAATAATCGCACGCCACCCGAGTTCTATTGTAAGTCAAGGGAATATTCGACGGAATATTCCGTCAGTCCACCGTTAGGACTAACGGTCAAACGGGTCAACCGTTAGTCAGCAGGTCAAGGGAAGAAGTGAGTCAGCTGAGTCAGTTCGTCTAAGTCAGGTCTGACTCGTCTTACTCGGCTGAGCTGGATCGGCTGGATCGGATATCGCCGAGTTGACTCGCAGTGCGGAAAAATCGGCCGAGTCTCGGCATTTCTGAGGCTTGCACATGCCAAATTCAGGCCGTTTCTTCCGCTTCATTTCCCGTGACAATTCCTAGCATACATCTAGTTTCAAACCCATTTATTCACTCTCTCCCTGAACGTATTGCACCACCACTGCAACCTACAGCACAACTAGTTGTTCTCTTCTCTATTGAACTCAAACCAACCATCACCAATTCCTTCTCCCTGTGTTCATCCTTTAATTCCTCACAGCTGCAATTTCTGCATCAATTATGCCTTCCAGTTTCACCACATTACAGACCCATTCATTCCCTCGATCGGTTTGCAAGTGCCATCACCTCGAACTAACCCATCTGCTCTTCTCTTGCTCTATCTTTAGCTCAATCCAGAGTCCCAACAATACCATGGCTAACACACATCGTCTCTGATCCACCTCGAGCCACTTCAATTCAAGACCACCAGACAATTCTGTCATATCTCCTAAATGAGCTTGCCACCCTTTGTTTCAACAACTCCACAACCTAAACCCATGAAAATCATTTCTCAAATACACAACCACAAACCCCCCGAATCCTTACCGCCGACTTCAATCCTCTCGATGAACCCTAACATCAATTTCTCTTCCATATCTCGGTGAACCCATTTCCCGATTCTCTGAATCTCTTCTTCATCTCACAAAGGCAGCCATTAACATCACCCCCGATCGAACTCATCTTGATTTCCTCTCTCCGCTTCACAAATTCCTAAATCACAAGACCCATTTCTTCATCTTAATTCTCGATCCCACAGAAAACCAGTTTACATCCATCACTTGAACCCTAATTTCATTTGGGAAAGAACCGAGGAATCCTAATTCCATTTTTGGTTTCTTAGTTGAAGATTAAAGCTTCTCGATCTAGTTTCTTCATTGTCTTCTTGATTCACCATTGTTTATTTCTCACTTTCAGGTGGAGCGGAATGAATGAGAATGATTTGAACGAGAGAAAACATCTCTCGATTCAGCTAGATCACGCTGCTCTTTCTCAATTTCGGAGAACAGGATGAATGAGAGGCATACCTCTCAATTTTAGGGTTAGGTTAATAATTTGGGGTAGGATGGGATATAACACCCCACTCAATAGGAACCACCCCAGATTGGGTGTATCATAGTCTTTTCTTCGGGTGCTTTTAGCACTTCGTGGGTTGCCCCTTATCCTTGAATGGATTCCCAATATTGTTCGCAGTGAAATGACTTTTTTTCCCTTTCTTTCTCAAATAGAGTAATTTCTTCTTATTTTCCTCCGTGCGACTCCATAGTAGCTACAAAACTCAAAATAAGCGTAAAATACATAATTTACAAGAAAAATAGCAAAGAAAGCATAAACAATAGATAGTAAATAGGATGTATTCTCCACCCTATCAGTCACCAGAAGATGTATCAACATGAGCAAGAGTTTCAGATGAGGGTGGTGGATCATGAGTAAGAGAAATGGGTAATGTGATGGTATTATCAACTGGTGGGACTGATATAGAGATTCAAGTACAAAAAGGAAATGAAGTCTCTTCAAAGATCACATGTCTGGAGATAAAGGTTTTCTTTGTTGAGTTATAAAAACACTTTTAACTCTTGTGCAGTGGACCGTACCCAATGAAAGTGCACCTTGAGGACTTAGGAATGAGCATGTCTTTCCTATAAGGGCCTAGGAAAGGGTAGCGAGTGCAGCCAATGACTTTGAGGATTGAAAAATCAGGCTCTTTGTGAAACAAAACATCATATGGTGTTTTATAAGCAAGCAACTTATAAGGAGTTCTATTTATGACAAAGGTTGCAGTTAAAAAGTAGTCATACAAAAAGGATTTAGGAATGCAAGCTTGAAAAGCCATGGTATTTCCCAAATCAGTGATGTGGCTGTGTTTTCTCTGAGCAACTCCATTTTTTGATGTGTATGAGGACATGAAGCAGATTGCAATGCAGAGTCATCTAGGAACTTTCTCAAGGAACCTTAACCAATTCTAAAGATCAACTGTTTGAAAAGTATTGATCTTGCAGGAGAGAATATTCTCATTGAGTTGCTTGAAATGTTTGAAGCAGGCAGTGCTCTCATCTCTGGTAGTCATTGGATAGATCCAATGAAACTTGCTATAGTCAAATATAAAGAGTATATAGTACCTGTAACCAAGATGAGACAGTGTAGGAGAGGGCCCCAAAATGTCACAATGGATGGGATCAAGTGGTGTTGTTGTGACTCTTGTTGAGGGCTGAAATGGTAGCCTCTTACTCTTCCCTAGCTGGCAGGAATGGAACAATGAATCTGCATCCTTGTTGGTAAGATGAATGTGAGAAGAGTGACACATCTTTGAAGTATGTTGTGAGACAGGTGGCCCAATCATTGTGCCAAACTGAAGAAGAATCCTGAACCGAGACATTTGCTTGAACAGTAGATGTCACATGAGTAGTAATTGGGTACAAACTTCTATCTACTTTTCCCTCATCTAGAATATGGTGCGTGTCTAGATCATTAATGCGAGAACCCCAGGGCAAGAATTCAATTGAGCATGAGTGCTCACTAGTAAACTTTCCAACTGATATCAAATTTCTATGAAGAGTTGGTACATACAAAACATTTGGTAAATTAAATGTGGCTATGTCAGGATGTACAGTAGATGTGCCAACCATTGTAATAGGCAACTGATCACCATTGCCAACTAAAACTCTGTCAGATCATGTGTATAGAGTAGGGTTGTGAAGAACAGAAATATCATTTTTCATATGTGATGTTGCTCCTGAGTCAGGGAGCCAATCAGTAGTAGCAGGGTAGGCAGGGTCTTCAGAAATAACATTAGTATGAACTTGGAGGCACATATTAGCCCGTGAGTTGTCGTTGTTGTTGATGTTGGTATTAGATTTTGAAGTCGTGTATCGATAGAAGCATTTGTTGGATGTGTGCCATTCTTTTTGCATATTTGGCATTGAATGTTACTAAAATCAGTCATCTTGAAAGGGTGAGTGTTTTTATCTTTGTGAGGTCTGAAGAGATGTTGATTGAGGTATATTTATGAGGTTTTTGAGAAGTATCTTTAGATGTAGATGGTTGGAAAGTGTTCTTAGTGAAGAAAGCCGAAGTTCATAGTGAGAATCCAGGACTCTTAGAGATCTCAGCTTCTTGAGTATACAACCAATGTTCATGATGAATGAGTCTAGATCTGAGCTCATTGAAGGTAAGGGGAATATCCCTGTTTTGGTGGAGATAACAAAGTTGTCATACTACCTCCCAACACCATTGAGAGTATATATGACTAAATCAGACTCAGGGACATGTTCATTATCAGCAGCCAGATGATCAGTGATTTCCTTAAGACAAAGTAAATACTCAGACATAGAAGAAGAACCTCTCGTAATAGTGTGCAACTGGTTCCTCATCATAGTCTTTTTTGCAACAAACTGATTGAAGGATTGAAAGTAGCATTCAAGCAGCTCATGACAAATCGATCCCATGTGCTCCATTTGAGATACTCAAAGTTTAAAACTTCGATAGATCCAACCATGATAGAAGCAGAAGGACGTCGTATGCTTCCATCTATGAAACCAAACAAATTTGTACAGATAAGAATAGATTTCATCCGATTCTTCCAGATGAGATAGTTAGAGTCATCAAGTTTTGAAGTAACAAAGTTTGTGATGGTTGTAATGGTAGAGTAGAGATATTGAAATCAAAGGTTGGATTATTTGTGTTTTCAGGTATATTTGTTTCACCAGATTGGTTGTCTGAGAAAGGGTTTTCAGGTATATCATTATCATTTGTTGAGAGGTATATCAGTATTGATTGGTGTAGACATCAGATTTAAGATGATAAGGTATTGATAGTGATGGCGGAAGGTGGACACAGATCCCAGGAAATATCTTTAATGATTTCCTTATGATACCATGTAGGAGAACTGAAACAGGTGGTGATATATCAATGAAGTATCAATGAAGAGGACGTTTCATTAAGTCAGTGATATAAATGATTCAAGAGATAGCAATAGATAAGATAAGAGTTTGTTGCATTGATAGTTCTTCAGAGTTATTACAGCAAAGCATTTATAGCTCATGATAAGGACTAGATAGAAACCATAAAAGGATAAACCTAGGATATTCCTTGTAGGAAATAAACAAAAGGAAAAACAATAATAAATCTAGGTGAAAACATAGTTACTGTCTAATATAAAATAACCATGACCATATCCCAAAATGATGAAACAAATCAAAACCTACCGTCTAAATGATCAAATTAATCAAAAACCACAAAGAAATCATCTTAATTCATCAAAATCCATGATAACAAGTAGTTTCAGTTCAAAGAAATGAATTATACCTGTAAAAAATCAGGTCCAAACAACAAACTCTCTTATCAATAGCTCTTCTAGAAATTTAAATAGGCAATTCTTTGTAAAGAATTGTGAAAAAAATAAGTAAATTAATATGAGTGTAGCCCATTCTCTGCAATCTTTTAGCGTGCAAATTCAAGTTCGGAAAAAACCCAATAATCCTAATTATTCACAAACTCTAAAACCCCCTTAATCAGCCAATAACAACAACCACCAATGTCTTTAGATTTTATAGTAGTATGTAGAGATTAAAAACAACCGATCCATTAGATGAAGATATCCAAATCTTGTAGTTAAAGAGAAATATTAAAGAAAAGAAAAAACAAATAGGAATAACAAGAATCATAAGAAAAAGAAGATGATAATGAAGTTTATCTTCCTGTTTTTCACTTCTTCTTTCAAATATGAAATCGATTGATTCGAAGGATAATTTGAATAATTTTGAACTTTGAAGTTTGTTTATTTGTATTCGACCGAAATTTGTAAACAAGTAAATGGTAATTGATGATGGTGGTGGTGGTAATTCGTTAGAAAAGAGCGCATAAGAAGACGATGAGGGCATAGTTAGTAAATAAATCAAATGTTAGGTTAAAGTTAGTAATTTCAATTATTTAACACTCTTTCAGACGGTCAAAACGATCAATTATGGTGCTGGGTACCAAACTCTAATATTAAACTTTCTGCCAAACACAACTCCGGTCACAAAGTTATACTCCCTCCATCTCTAAAAGATAGGCAGGTTTGTGTGTAAATTGTAGTACATACTAGAATCTAGATAATCCAAAACTTAACAATTTAAGCTAAAGAATCACAACTTAATCAACAATGGCCTCAACAGTACCATAAACACACTCGATATCCATAAAAATATGACCTTAATTTATTATTCGTCAATAACAAATTCTTTATCGATTAAAAAATAAAAATCAACAAGAAAAGATTGCCCATCTACAATAGGTTTCAGTGCTTCCAAATAATAATAAAAAAGGTTCTAAGATTTTATAAAAATAGTATTTACACTATGACTCTTGTTCAACAAAAATTAAAAACCCAAATTCCTAATATTTAAATTAAAAAAAAAATAGAATCTGGAAGAAGAAAAAAAAAAGTAATTTTTGTGTGTTCTTTACATCAGTAATATACTGTAACCGAGGACCACAAAAACAGAATAAGCCCACCAACAACTTCTTATATTCAAATTCTGAACTCCTCCATTACTACTTTCTTCCCTTTCTTGATGAGATTGTGTTGTCGTTGAAGAAGGAATTAACGACGTTCCATTATAATTAGGATTACCACCATATAACACTTGAATCCTTTGAATATCATCATCACGAAGAACAACTTTCTTCTTCCTAGATGAAATCGTAGGATACATGATTGATTCTTCAACTGATGAATGTCCTAATCCAAGTAAATGACCAATCTCATGAACAGCAACAGATTCTAAATCAACAGCTGATTTTATAGTTGCTGTACTCGCATCACCATCAACAATCCAATCTTCAGCACCATCTAAATGGAATCTACCATTTGGTGGTGAAAATGCATGAGCTAACGTGCCTAAAGTCCCATCAAACGGTTCTCCATCACCATGATCACCACTAAAAAACCCTATTCTGATATCCGCCAGAAAAAAACTCAGTTTCAACGAAACTTAATGGGGTTACTTCTGCCCAACGTTTGAAAGCGTTTGCAAACGCTAACTTGACTGTATCCGGCAAGTTATTTGCTGGTAGAAAACCGTAAGTGAGTCTACGGTTCCTCGGTCTCCATTTCGGTTGTCCAGGAAAAAACGCGTAATGAGCAACTGAATGAAATTTAGTAGAACCATCACCATGATGATGAGAATCAGAAGTTGTTTTTCCGGAATTCATTGAACTCGCACCGTCGATTATATCAGCAACACCACACCTTGGACGTTGAATCTGCTGTAAGGTTTGATCATCAAGAATTCCTGTTTGATTTAGATTGAAATTCTTTTGATAAGTTCTGAGAGCTTTCTCAAAAGAATCATCAAAATTATCAGTGAAGTTTGATATTGGTATATCCTGAATATAACCAAAACGATGAAAATACTGTTTCAGTTTAGCTAATCCGTTTCTTTCTTCACCCATCTGACACCCAGTAAAGTTCTTGAAGTAATCCCACGGAGAAGAATAAGAAGTGAAATTCGGCAAATGGTTTGATACATCGTGATCAGGGTCTGGAAATCTAATACCAGTGATTGAACTTGTCGAAAGAGATAGTAGTAATACAAACAGAAGAATACAAGTTCTCATAGTCTCTGATCGAGAGTTTATCTTCTTCTTTTTTCTCTGTTTTCTGAAATGAAAAGTTGATTGAGAATTCAGAGAGGTTCTGGGTAGTGATTATAAGTCCGTCTTAAATATATACAATTGGAAGTCGAAAGAGTTCTTTCTTATTGACTTTTAGTAAAGAGGGCCGGAGATTATTTGTTTCTTAGAAGCCGGTTGGGTGACTTTAGAGTGCGATGTGGGGGGATGACTCGAGGATTTCTGTTTCTTTCTTCTTTGTTGTTGAAAAGTAATAACTTTTGGTTTTATGTTTTGTTTAATGATCCACTACAACAAACGTGGTTAGGAACCTTAGGATTGGAATCTTCCATTTGAACTGAGATTTTTCTTTTAAGAATGGTCCTGAGTAATTCCCAATGATCTGGAAGGATTGAAAAGTGAGTTTGGATCAATAATATAGTCGCAATAGCGTGTTTTGTTAACCTACTAAACCTATGGTTGTTATAAACTTATACGTCTAGTTTCAAACTTTCTTTTTTGCGTCTCTAATCCAAAACCAAACAATAATGGTATTGCATACACGTATTATGATTTTTCAACAATTCTTTTTCTTGAAGCATACAGCAAAAAATCTTGTTGAACCGCCAAAAAAAAAACTTTTCAAAACTGCCTTTCAAATGAGATGCTTTTCATGGTGAGTTTGTGATTTTCGTGGCACGACACTTTGGCCATAGTTGAGTTGTAAACGATTCAAATTTCAGCTTTTAGTGCTTGCAAGATGATTTCGATTCGGTAGCGACGTTAACAAAAAAAAAAAATTGGTTACAATGATCTAGTCTTTTGCACTTAGGGGTGGGATTAGTGAAACCTGTTTAGACATTTATAGCGTGCACGGATACGCCAAGCAGTATCCAATCCCATAAGTTAGAAGTGAAAGTAATTCAGTAACAAAAAAACTGTGAAAACATCTATTTAGAGCGTGTACTTGATATCACATCCATTAGAAAAAGTTTCCTAGGACTGGTCAAAATAAGACTAAGAAAATGTCTTATAAAATATTTGTGATGGCATAAGACTACTGAGATGAGGAGGAATATTAGATGGGAATGCGACATGATGACCTCATTCCCGACTTAAGGTATTTTAACTTGAAAAGAACCCTCCTACTTGGTCCAGAAGAAAACCAGTTCTATGACTTCGTCCAACTTTGAACGTGACACTGGGGGAAATTTGAACGTCAGTCAAATTGGAAGAAAAGGAACGTTATTGTGCGATTGTGACCTGGGAGTTTGGGAGAGTTGGTATGGGCTTAAACGCAGAGAATTAACTCCGGCGAGTTCTTACTGGTTCGTAATGGATAAAAACTGACTGCTTGAATTTCCACGGGAGAAATCTCGGGATTTCTCTCATTTTGTAAGCTGCAAAGCAAAACTCATGAAGAATCAGCGTTCAAGTGTGTACCGAACCTTGGTATTGGTGTGTGTTTGCTTATTTTATTTTACCAAAAAAACACTTTTCTGATGTTTTTGTGTTACAAACTTACAAGAGTGTTGTGAACAGAAGTAGCCGAGCTCAAAGCCGGCCATAGGTCCAAACAAGACAAGCCTCAAAGCCGGCCGTAAGTCAATACGAGACAAGGTCAGTTTGAGGCTTGGAGCCTCAAATTGGTCGGTGTGCCATAATCAAAATATCACAGACGACTTTGACAAAAATCACATATCATGCAACAACCTAAACCCACAATACCGAACAGCTTCCTGAAGCGTCTCCAGAACCAAACAACATCTAAGACAACATCTGATGGTCCATATCCCTGTCTCCTGTTGCGGCTTACTTGTAGAGGATCAAATGATAGACTCTGTTGCGTGAGTGTTCCTCTGATATATAGTTGCAATATCTTTACGTTAATATCAATCACAAGAGCGAAGAAGAAAACCCATATTACCACAAATTCGGTAGGTAGTTCGCACAGGTTTGTAGTAATTTAACTACTCTTGAGAGATTACAGGAAATCACACCGCCTTACGACTGGTAGTCGCTTTGTGAACTAGCTCTTGGAAAGATGATATTATTTTTGTGACGACAAGCCCTCCTAGCTAGAATGGCAGGTAGTCAGCAACATAGGTGGCTGCAGATCTTTGAAATATTACAGGT
Organism: Papaver armeniacum; assembly: GCA_023531295.1. Lineage (NCBI taxonomy): Eukaryota > Viridiplantae > Streptophyta > Magnoliopsida > Ranunculales > Papaveraceae > Papaver > Papaver armeniacum. The sequence goes on from JAJJWW010004416.1 coordinate 200,064, forward strand.
TGAAAAATGTAGAAGTTGATATTGATAACACCCCATGATGTTAAAAACAGTCATGCTGCAGGTAGGTCGCACTCTTATAACCCCAAAAATAGTAACTGCTTGGAGACTAAACAACAGATTGTATGCACCTATGCATCATGCATTGAGTTACGCACTTGAGTGCAGGGAATGCTTATGTGTGCTTCATCCTTTGTTCATTAGTAACAAAAGGATTTTGACTCACAAATCTTCTCCTTTTATTAGTCCCACATTGGACCAAGGGATCCCAAGGATCTTCATTATATGCGATTAGGATTGCCTTACAAATTGCCAATCAGTGATGGTTTGGATGCCCACCTAATAGTCCTACATGGGCTATCAGCCAAACAAACAAAGAGAAAATTTGCTTTCACCAAATTGAAACTCGGGCCTCTCCCTCCATTACTGGTTGGTTTTTGTTCAATTTTTAAACAAAAATGTATAACTCTAGATGAATTTCGGCCCTGAGGCAAGGTCAACGAAGGTTGACTTTGGGGCAGCAGTGAAAGGGGCAGCAAAAATAGGATTTCGTCTAGGGGGTTTGTGATTAAAAGAAAAGAAAATGAAGTTTAAAACCTGAGTACAGAAAGTAAAAAAGATGTATGGGAAGAGAAGTAGGGGGCATATTGTGAATAAGGACTTACTTGAAAGGCTTATTGCTAAATATATAATAAATATCATATATTACACATAGTTTTTTTCTCTCGATTTTTCTATCAAAACTTCGTCTTCTTCTTTATTTCCTTCCCTGCTCCTCTTCGGCTCTTCCACTTGAGCCATTGTTGCGACACCACCATCTCCAGAATCAAAACCCCAATTCATTCATGAAGCATAAGATAGATTGACATTTATATATTATAATTGATTTTGCATCTTATGCTCCTCACTGTAGTTTGTTGTATGTAAGGGGACAACATTTTTTGGGTATGCTTTGGGGCAGCAAAATGCCAGGGCCGTCCCTGGGTAGGACCACCTTATGATTTCGGGGCAATTGGTAAATGATTGTTTGTGACGACAGGCCCTCCTAGAATGGCAGGTAATCAGCAATATAGGAGGCTGCAGATCTTTTATATATAGGAAGCTTACAGGTTGGAAAATTTAAAAGTTATAAGACCCCATAATGTCTGTCATGCTCCACAGGGCGCTCTTATTGCCCCATAATAGTAACTAAACAATAGATTGTGTGCGCCTATGCTTGTCTGTGCATCATGCGTTGGGTTACTTGAGTGCAGGGAATGCTTATGTGTGCTTCATCCTTTGTTCATTAGTCACAAATCTTCTCCTTTTATTGCATATTAGTCAGTTACACACTAATCTTAAGATTAACAAGTAGTCCCACATTGGACCAGGGATTCTGGAGGATCTTCCATATAGATTAGGATGGCAATACAAATCGCCAACCAGTGATGGTTTGGATGCCCACCTAATAGTCCTACATGCGCTATCAGCCAAACAAAAGAAAAGAAAATTTACTTTCACCAAAATTCAATTGAACCGGATGTTAATTGAATTTTGAATTGAACCGGGCCTCTCCATCCATTGTTGGTTGGTTTTTGCAATTTTTGAACCGGCCTCTCCATCCATTGCTGGTTGGTTTTTGCAAAACTTCACAAGAACACAATATTGCACTACTACAACGGTACCAAAGCCTGCAGAAGCGTTAGGTTTGCACTACTACAACGGTACCTCAATATTTCCAAGAACACAATCACACACACAAGAAGAACAAAAATTTAACGAGGTTTAATCCTCGGGAAGGAATAAGCAATTTTATATATCGACGTATAGGTTGGAATATACAAATCCTAAGCAGAGAAGAAGAGAACTTTTACTAGTTCTGGTGTACCAGTGTATTTTCGAGTTCTCTCTATGGCTATTTATACACATCAATAGGACTAGACACATTCCAAGGATTACTTTCCTACAAGTATAGGGTTTCCTAACTTAACTCTAAGAGACAAACCTCAACTTAGGACACTAGTAATTGGTTTCCCAAACCAGCTAGATTTCCTAATCTAGTCCTGGACCATCCTACCAACAAATCTCCCCCTCGGATCATGCATTCATGCATGAGAAGATCAATAGATAAAATCACCTCCATCTTCCAACGTTGATTAAACCATCACTGGCTGCCTACGTATCCTCAATAGGAATCAAACCCGATCGTAGTTCTTTGAAATGGCCTTGCTAGAAGGCCTCCACCAGGCTCCTAAGAAACTCACCCCAAAATGGTCTCTTACCAACAGAACGATGTGGATCAATTTCAAACAATGTCGAAACTTGACCCAGATACAACTTTAGTTAACATATCAGCTGGATTGTCTTTGGTATCGATCTTCACAAGTAAAATGTCTTCTTCTTCAAGAATTTCTCTCACAAAGTGAAATCGTACGTCTATATGTTTGGTTCTAGCATGATGCACTTGATTCTTAGCCAAATAAATTGCACTTAGACTATCACAATGCACAGGAAGTTGGTCTTGCATAATTCCTAAGTTATCTAGCAAACCTTGTAACCATATATATAGCCTACTTAAATGCCTCTATCACTTCCATATACTCCGCCTCTGTAGTTTAAAGCGCCACAGTAGACAACAATATTGATCTCCAATTAATCGGTTCCCCCTGCTACGGTAAATACATACCCGTAGTTGAACGTCTCTTGTCCAAATCACCAAAGATAGTCGTAATCCACATACCTAACACAATCGATTGTTACTTCCATCCTTCACAAACCTTAAGCCAACATCTATTGTACCATAAAGATACCTCAAAATCCATTTCACAAGTTGCCAATGTCCCTTACCAGACAATGCATATAACTGTCGACCATACTAATCGCATGTGAAATGTCCGGCCTTGTACATACCATTACATACATCAAGCTACCAACAACCTCAGCATATGGGACTTGGGCCATATACCTTCGCTCTTCTTTAATAGTGGGAGACATGAGAGCATTCAATTTAAAATGACCAAAGAAGGGGAGTACTTACGATTTAGTTTCTTTCACGGACACAAAATTTACGTGAACACTTTTTTTCAAATATGCCTTCTGAGATAAACAAAGTTTACCCTTCTCTCTGTCACGCTGAATCTCCATACCAAGAATCTTCTTAGCTTTTCCTAGATCTTTCATCTCAAACTCAGATGACAACTTGTGCTTCAAGTTATCGATCTCTTTCTTATTACTCGATGCAATCAGCATATCATCGACATACAAGAGCAAATATATGAAAGACCCATCGCATAGCTTTTCAAGTATACACAATGGTCATAGTGACTTCTTGTGTATGTTTGGCCTATCATAAACTGATCAAATCGCTTGTACCATTGTCTTGGAGACTGCTTCCCCCATACAACGATCTCTTCGCTTACATACACAATCTTCTTTTTCCAAAGAACTTTGAACCCACTGACCGAGTCATGTAGATCTTCTCTTCTAGATCACCATGTAAGAACTCCGTCTTAACATCTAATCAACTAGGTATAAATCATATTGTGCTACCAAGGCCAACAAAATACGGATTTATGAGTGTTGTACCACCGGAGAGAATATCTCATTGTAGTCAATCCCTTCTCTTTGGGCATAATTTGATCATTACACTCTGACCGCATATAGCTTCTAAATAAGAGGTAGGAGTACCATCTTCGACAACCGGGTAATGCATAAACTAAAAAAATCATCCATCCAACCAAAGTTTCCTAATTGATCTTCTCGGTTCTTTAGTGTCATTGCTATGGTCTCAAGAATCGTAGCTTCAGATCTTCTACTCCACTGTTCCTCTTCTACAACAACGTCACTATCATTTGGAACTTCAATAGATACTTATCTTACAGACTCCAATGTATTCGTAAGTATTCTAACAGAATACGACTTAACTGGAATTGGTGGAGTTGCATCAATCTCCACCTGTTGCAAAGGCTCACTAGTACTGGTGCTTCTATTCTCCACCTGCCGAGAACCCCAAGACTTTATAATAGACATCTCATCAAATGTGACATCTCTACTCATGACTATCTTCTTCTCTACTGGATTCCAAATCTTGAAACCTTTTACTCCACTCTTCATACCCACAAAGATTCCTTTCATGGCACGGCTATCAAGCTTGTTTTCACTAACATGATACCACGTGCAGACAACCAAAGATATGAATGGAGTCATAGTCATGTCCGGTTTACCAAACCATTTCTCCATGGGGAGTTTTACCTTCTAATGCAGCCGATGGCAACCTATTAATGAGGAATCACGCTTATGTAACTGCCTCATCCCAAAATTCCTTACATAATCCAGCATTAGATAACATACATTGACCTTCTCCAAAGAAAGTACGATTCATGTGTTCGCTACCCCATTCTCGTCGTAGTGTCTTCTTAACCGTGAAGTGCCTCTTTATCCCCTCATCCCGACATACTTGCAAGAACGGATCACTCTTGTACTCTCCACCATTGTCCGAACGTAGTACTTTTATATATATGCCAGTTTGAGTCTCAGTTGCCTTTTTCCACCTCACAAAGACTTCTAGGACTTCATCCTTATGCCTCATGGTGTACACCCATACGCACCTAGAATAGTCATCAATGAACGACACAAACCAATGTTTTCCTCCCAACGATGTATTTTTGGAAGGACCCCAAACATCTGAGTGAACATAGTCAAGAAATTCACTAGTATTGTGGATTATTGTGCCAAAGCTTGTTCTTGTTTTCTTGCCTTTAACACAATTTTCACAAAATGCTAACTTGCAAGGCAATATAACCTTTCAACAAGTTTTGTTGAATCAAACTATGCAACGACTTCTCACCTGGATATGCAAGTCTCATGTGCCATAGCTTCGTCTTGTCGGTAGCTGCACTTTCGATGTGTTCAGAAATAGACACATCCCCTGTTATTGTACTCCAAATTAAGTAGTACAAGTTATGATGACGTATGCCCTTCATGATTACCATAGATCCAGAGATTACCTTTAGAACACCATTTTCAGCAGCTAACTTGTAGCCCTTAGCTTCTAAATTCCCAAGTGAATCGATTCTTCTTATGGCGAGTTTACAAATCTTACCTCCTTCGATTCTCTAACCATACCATCATCGCATCTTGATACGAACACTACCAATCCCAATCACCCCGCAAGTATAATTTTTTCCCATACGTACTTCTCCATCAAGCTCTTCAAAACTTGAGAACCAGTCCCGATATGGACATATAAGATACGTTGCTCCAGTATCTAATACCCATGTACCATATGTAATAGTACAAGATGATGGTGTCACATCAATGAGAAATCGGGGAAGCATCATCCGATTCTTCATTACCTTTAGCAATGTTCACCTCGCATTACTATTATCTCCTTCTCTCTCCTTACGCTGGTACAATCCTTAGCCCAATAATCAAGTCATGGCACCAAGCACACTCTATCTTTACGCAGTACGTATTCTACTCTTAGAACGCCCTCTACCTTTACCATAACCAGGCCTTATTTCTCCCTGCCTCTGTTGAACGACCTCTTGCAAGAAGCAAGTCATTGTTAGATTCACTTGCAAGGTCTTCACGATCCATCTTCCCGAACTCCTCACTACGCAGTCAGTTAGTGACCTCGCCGTATGTCATCTTATCTTTTCCATGCATTAAAGCTTTAATCACGGGTTCATACCTTTCAGAAGAGAGTTTATCGACACAAAGCTTGTGTTACTCATCCTCGGTTATCTCATCGTAGTTAACCAACTCAGCAAGAAGTATATTATATGAATCCAGGTGCTCAGTTAGAGTTGCACCCTTCTTCATGTTATAGCGATACAAATTCCTCTTAAGATGTATCCTATTGGCCTAGTTCTTCACAAGGTATTCCTTCTCTAGCTTTTCCCAGAGATCCTTAGTTGAAGTCTCGTGCTGATAATTAACTCTTATTGTCGTTGCTAAACACCCTCGAATCGAACCCAGACATAATTTATTCATCTTATTCCACCGGCTTATCGACACCTCGGATGGCCGATCTTCTAGAGCTTCTTCAGGTCAAGATGAACAAGAGCATCCATTACGTCTGTTCTCCATAAACCAAAGTTATTGGTTCCTGTAAAATTTTCTACCTTGAGTTGTGATCTATGTGAATGAAGTATTTCTTCTTCTGTTTCTTTATCTTTACCTGTGGACTCCGAATGTTCTCCCAAATCAACTGGTTTTCCCTCGTCAACCATTGTTCACAAACAACCAAACATAGATAAAAACAGAACCTTTGAGATAAGACTTACCTCAAGCAATCTTCAGAAAAATACCTTCACTTCTACTGCAATATGAATACCCGTATGCAAGAGCGTCTCCTAGCTCTGATACCAATTGTTGCGCCAAAGCCTACAGAACCGTTAGGTTTGCACTACTACAACGGTACCTCAATATTGCCAAGAGCACAATCACACACACAAGAAGAACAAATATTTAATGAGGTTTAATCCTCGGGAAGGAATAAGCAATTTTATATATCACCGTATAGGTTGGAATATACAAAGCCTAAGCAGAGAAGAAGAGAACTTTTACTAGTTATGGTGTACCAGTGTATTTTCTCTAGTTCTCTCTATGGCTATTTGTACACATCAATAGGACTAGACACATTCCTTAACAATGATTACTTTCCTACAAGTATAGGGTTTCCTAACTTAAGTCTAAGAGACAAACCTCAACTTAGGACACTCATAATTGGTTTCCCAAACCAACTAGATTTCCTAATCTAGTCCTTGACCATCCTACCAACAGAGATTTCAAATCTCATCTCAATGACTAACACTGGAATTTGATGAGACTGATGGGAGAATTGAAAGCCCAACTTCCAAACTTACTTCAAAGAACTATGTTGAGTTTGTCTCTCACATTCTGCAGCAGTTGAGGAATGCGACATGATGACCTCATTCGCGACCTTTTTTTTTTTTTTTTTTCAAAAGAATCCTCCCTACTTGGTCCAGAAGAAACCAATTATACGGCCTTGTCCAACTTTGAACGTAACGTTAGGGGAAATTTGAATATCAAGTTGTCGGTAAGAGAAAGTTCTTATGAGAATGTGACCTGGGAATTAAAGATGTACGGCCATGGGCATAAATGCCGCGAATTAACTCTAGGCGAATTTTTTTCCGGTTAGTAATGTATAAACCAGCTGAACAATTTTTTGACTTTGTTGTGGCGACTATGGGCGTCAGTCTGTCAGAGTCGGCTATTAAGCTTGATGGGGCTAAAAATAATGTTTATAAACTATGAGGATTAAATGCTAAGAAGTTTAGAAACGGTGGAGTAAATTCTAAAAAGTAGAGAATTAAACATGAAAATTTTAAAAATATAGGGGCTAAATATGGATTTCAAAAGTTTTGAGGGGTTAGAGCCAAGGTTAGACAACCCTTACCTCTGCCCCCGACTATGGGGCCACCAACTACTCCACTTGTTCTTTTTCTGCAGCTTATGCCACAATATTTTTCTACACTCACTAGGGAGCAATTTTCAAAGATTTTTTTCTTTTTCGTGAGTTTTAAATTGGCCATGAAAGTCATGTCTTAATATTATTTTAGTTTGATTGCTACACAAAGCAAATGTCTTAGTAATATCGGCATCTGTCAAATTTCCCACACAATTTCGCTCTCATTTATATGTTGAAAACCAAAACTTACGAAGAAATAGCCCTCAAATGGTATTTGTGTTGTTGCTTTTCTGATGTGTTACGTGCTGCTAAGACAATCAGTTGTGTCTCAAAATATCACACAACTGCAAATATCGTGGAACAACCTAAGACCACAATAAATTATTGTCAATAATTAACAACTTCTTTCGGTGTATCAGAAAAACCTCTCAGACAAGTAGCAAACATGATCACATGGCTTATCTTGCTAGGTGTATCCTCCTTTATACACTCAGGAAAGTAGATGATTAACATAAACAAAAGAATGAACTTCGAATGCATCTAGATGTAAATAAGCAACGAAATTCTCTCAAAAGTCTGACACCATACATTCATTCCATAATAGCAAGAATAGATATTTTATGCAGGAAATATAAACATGGCTTACAGCAACGAAATGGTGATTAAAGTTGCTCGAGTTGGAGAGATGACGAAGTACTTCGTTCGGTTGTCTTAAAGATGGGCATAAACATATTACCTAGTAAATTGCTAATGCCACAAATTTGCTGGGTAATTTGCACACCGCCTTACCATTTCTGGGCAACCGTTGGTCGCTTTGTGAACTAGATTTCGAAAAGAGATGATATTTGTTGCGACTACAAGACCTCCTAGAATGGCAGGTAGTCAGCAATATAGGTGACTGCAGATTGTGAACACGGAAATCAGGTAAGCATCCACGTGTTCACAAACAATCTCAACATGAATTGAATACACGCATTAAGGTGTGAATAAAGTATAATATGCCTAGGTAGATGATGATTCACCGATTCCAAACCCGGGGTTTGTCATGATCTCCTCAACATCCAAAATGGTAGATCTAAGACGTAAACACATAAATAAAGCTATATGAATGCTAAATGTAAAGGGAGACGATGATTTACGTGGGTTCAAGACTAAGGCCTACGTCCACGGATCCTGGGATATTCACTATAAAGTAAAACTACAAAAGTAATCACAAGATCTTTGGTATTCATCAACCTCATAAAGGTTGATACTCATACTTACTTCTCACTATTCTCTCTCCTATTCCTTGATTCTACTCGATCCCCCTCCGTAGGAAGGGATGTACATATATATAGCTAAATCGAGTTGGTCCACCGACAAAGAGTCGTTGAGATCTTATCTTCTTGTGCTCGTGCATGGTCCGCGACTTCTGTCACTCCGCGGCTTCTACAATACCCAAGTTCATTACGCTCGACCAACCTCGCTTACTTCGTTGGTCGTCAACACGTGCCCTCGAAAGATTAAATGCGAGTGGTTGGGCGTCCCGATCCGCGCTTGACGGTGTCGATCCTCCCTTGTCACGCTCGTGTCGGGTTGGACTATCCCTGGTCCGGATTACATCTCACCTCGTGACGGGTAAAGTAATTCTTTGGTGTTGCGCGGATTACCTACCTTGATGCTCCCTCATCTTCGACCGTTGGTCTTGACGGATGGCACGTCGTCTAGATACCATGGATGCCCCTACGTGTCATCCCTCTTTACGACGGCCTCCACGTGGGTTACTCGCTAGTACACGTGGTGATGGAGATAAATAAGTGTACTTACAATTTGCCCCTCTTCTTGTGACTGGGCGCTAGCTTTAGTTGGAAGAATAATCGCGGTGGTACGTTTTTATCTCTCTCTCATAACTTCTCCTAAAAAGGTGCTACCCGCATTTATTGTGCACGTTTCCCTATCCGCCATAACCGCCCTTTGGGTAGTGGACGGTTTCTCTTGATCTTATAAAAAGAGAAGAATGAGAGAATGTGAATTAAATTCACACTCTCTGCTTATTCTCTGTTCCATTGTCTTCTTCATCTTCTTAACTTCCTTCCGACACCATTATTGCTGCCGCGGGTGCTGCTGCCGGGCCGTTATCGCTGCCGCCGCCGTTGCCACCTTCATCTTCATTGCCGCTCGTCGCCACCTTCGCCTGCTGCCGCCGCTTTACTCTTTGAGGTTGTGTATTATTTTATACCCGTTTACTCGCCATGCCTAACCCCTGAATTTTTGATTTTCTCGTGATGCGTCAATGATGAATTTAATCTTATGTATATCCCGGGATTTGAGAGTTGACGCCGCCGAGCCGTGTGTTTCATCGGCCATGCTTTGATTTTATTTTTCTTCTTTTGAGTTTAAATAATAGTTTGAGAGTTTAAGTAATTGTAGATGAAATCTAGGTTTTCTTCACGTTTTGTCTTTGTTTTGAGATTTTCTTGCTTTTCGATCTTCCTTGCCTCGATTTGCACTTTTATTTGTGTTTGTGCCCGCAGATATGTCCGATCTTCCGCGGTTCCTTACCAAACTCCTCCGTCAAGTCCTCACAGATCTCCTGAGTGATTCCAATATTAGGGGTGGAGCTTCGCCTTCACTTACCTGGGTAATCCTGGGATGGACGAACATCCTCGTCCCCCGGTCGAGGCCTTCGCTTAAAAGGGATGATCCGCTCGCAGGGGTATAGATATGCCGTGAATCGCCCTAGAGGTGGGTCTCCTAAGAAGCAAAGAGAATCCGTGCATCAACCTTGGGATGTGCATCCTCTCCGCACCAAGCCTCCACCGCCGACTAATCCACTCCGCGCCTAGTTCAAGTAAGTCAACTAAGACTCCCTTCGAAGAGAAAGGTCATGGAGATAGAATCTTCGGGAGATGTAGTTCCTCCTAAGAAGAAGGCATCGGGTTCTCATGAAGATACTACTGGGAGATGCTTTCGAGGATGACTCTGTTACTTTTCGTCCTTTACCTTGGGGTAATAAGAAGTTTACTTTCAGACACATTGATCTTGAGGCCTTCAAATTGAAGCACGGTCTTCAGCACTTCCAAGTGCGTTTTATGCCCCCGATAAAGATATAACTTATGAGATGGTCACCAATTACGATTATGATGCCTTTCATTTGTCGACGATCGTAGGTGCTTTGAGGCTGGTTTCATGTTGCCTTTGTATAAACTGTGATGATTTCTACTACCGGTCTTGTCTAGCCGCGACATCGCCAAGAAAAGTCATAATCGTGGTGCAAGTGCTGTGACAGAAACTATCTTCGCCATCTCCGAGAATGCTATCTTCGTAGCAAGGGGAAAACGATGATGACTCGCTATGCCCCTAAATTAGAAAAGGAGAAAGGGTGGTATACTCTGAAAATTTCAACAAATCCTTTGAGACTACGTTAACAGGAATACTCGTAAGCCGTGGTCTGTGAGTCTCATAACATTGCTCCCTGTTAAGGGGAGTTCACTTTTGAGCGAGGTAAGTGATTCCAAGATGGCGAGGGTTCCCGGTGCCTTTGCTGGTCTTCCTATTCCCGCTGATGAGAGAATTAAGCGTATGATCATGACTATGAGTGGTCTCGCCACTGTTCTTGAAGTCGTTGGTCCGTGGCCTATGGTTGGGTCCCCGGACCCCATGGTTGGACCTAACAAGTGATGACCCTTATCGCTTGAAGCTTCTCCCCCGCCGTTATGCCCATTATCGCCTTCGTGCACGAGTTTTGTAGGTATGGATTTTGCTTATAATCGCGATGTTGATGACGCGGAAGACGAAGATATCTCCCGATGCTAACCTTCTTCCTCGAATACTAATGTTGCTAAGGTGTGTTGTTTGTTTTCTACGTTATATATGCCCCTTCGTTTTCTTAAATAATGTTGATTATGCCAAGGAAAGGAGATGCCAATGGCTCTTTTATCATTATGTGTCGTAGGTGCGTAGAAATAAGAAGATCAATCCCAAGCAATCGCCGAATTCTCCCACCGAGGGTTCTACACACTTCGAGGATATGAAGCACCCAGTGGATGGTGATGAGGATGTTTCCGATGGGGGAAGAGCGAATTGAGACTTCTCCGCCCGTTCAAGAAGTGATAGTATCACGGTGGGAGCGTTGGTGGAGGTGATGGTGATCAAAGCCACCGGTGGTGGTGGTGGGATCCCCACGGTGGTGGTGGTAATGATCGCTACCGGGTGGTGGTGGTGGTGATCAGCCACCGGGTGGAGGTGGTGATGATCGTGTGCCACCGGGTGGTGGCGGTGATGATCGGGCCACTGGTGGTGGTGGTGGTGATGATCGTGCCACCGGGTGGTGGTGGTGATGATCGTGCCACCGGTGGTGGTGGTGGTGATCTCGTCGAGGGGGCTACTAAGTCAAGTGGGGTTGTTGTGGACAAGGGTAAGGGAATTGCTCTTGGTAGTGATGACAAGGACGGGGATGCTTATCATGAAGTTTTCCTTTGGTAAGGTTTTATCCAGGAACAATCATTTGACATGGCCACAATTATGGGACTTGTCTCTGGGACTTCAATCTGCCTCAAACCGGTGATGACCGGAATGTTCTTAAGGATAGCTATGAGGTGACCCCACACGCGGATCCGATCTCGGGTTTTGGCGGTGCATCCCGAGGGTTGTGTTGACACCTCCTCCACCGCCGGTGGGGCTTTGGGTGCTGGGTAATACGGTGTTTCGCTTGGTGGGAAGCCCTCAGGACTCTTCCTCGTATGATTTCTCGCGGTCCTTGGTCGCGGATGGTGATGATGCTGCTTTGGCATGGCTGCAAAAGAAAAACTTGCTTGTCGTGCCTCATCCCGCCCTCGTGATCAAGGGGAAAAGAGTTCGGACTCTTTTACTCGCAGCATATGGAGCTAACCCCCGAGGAGGTGGTAGATCGAGGGTGGGGCAAGAATCTTGTGGCCACGGATTGATCTCGTGGTGGATCCTCCACCTACGGCTGCTCGCATGATGGCCATCGCTGATGGGTACCAAGACAGTTATCCCCCAATGTTATTGGAGGTTTGTTTGTCTCTTTCTACCCCGATTTTGCTTAAATGTGTTGTGAACTAATTTCCTTTTTTGATTGATAGATGATGAGGAGTGAGTATTGTAACCACCATCTTTACCTAGGCTCTTCAAGGCTAAGTCTCTCAAGCTAGAATGGAAGCTCCGGCATTGTGAAGAGACGCTACGAGCGTTTAAGCCGCGGTCTCTCCTAAAGATGAGGAGATAGCAGAGTCGAAGGGTCTCGCTTAAGCGTAAGGAGCACAGAGATCACGAAGAGGCGAAGCCGTTTCCGAGCCAGCCCGGTTAAGGCCAAGTTAGCGGCTTTCGAGAAAACTCTTCGTCTATTTCGTGTCTGTGCCTCCTCTTCTTTGATAGTTACATGTTCCTTATATGTTCTGAGTTATCTTCTTCTTCCCTCCTCCCGCTCGTCTGTCTTGATGGGTGGAGTCCCCGAGTTGTGTGGCTTCGGAATGAGAGAACTCGCCAAAAGGTCGTATTGCCGAGTTAGTTGAGAAACTTAAGAGTGAATCAGCGAAATGGAATGCCCGCGGATGTTCATAACGCTATGGCCAAGAATGGCGTAAGAAAAAGCTTTGCTTGGTAGATCCGCAAAATCAAAACAACCATGACCGGCCATTTATTCAACGGGGCTCTTTTATGGACGCGGGATAATCTTGAGAAAGCCCGCGGTCGATTTCCTCTTTTAAATTAAGCTTAATGTTATGGAAGACGAGCTGCGGCAGGCGCTGGTCTTCTCATCCCCGGATGTGCGGGCTTATATGCAACGTCTTGCTAAGGAAAGAGACGACACTAGGGCAGAATCTGGTGTTTCGCAGAGTGCCTTATCCGCGTCTCGAGCCGATGTGGCCCGTCAGCCGAGTGTGAGAAAACTTAGAGGTGACTATGTATCGTCTTAATAAGGGGTTGGAATCGAAGAATGATGAGGTTAATCGATATCGCCATTCGGACTCGATGCTTCGAGATGACCTAAGCGCGGAAGTGGATGCTCATAATCTTCTGCGGGTAGATTATGATAAAGTTATCAAATGAATATGATTATGCCGCAGTGCAAGGGATTCCGCGGTTGAACATTGTGAAGGTAACGGGTTTTGTCATCGAGTGTGCTTTGTATTCTATTTGTTATAACTCACTGCCTTCCTGCATGCTCCGGCAGAGCTCCAAGGACTGACTTAAGTCACGGATGGCAAGTTTGCCAAGCTCAAATTGAAGGTAGTTCAACTGGAGGACAAGTTAATTACCATCGTGGTCTAGCCTTGTCTAGGGAGGAAGCGTTGAAGCATGCCAATCAAAGGGTGGACCAGCCTTTCCACTTCCCTAAATCAGCCGAGATGAAGAGCATAGCCATAGGCTTCGTGGCTCGTAAGCACCGGGGCGAAGAGATTAATAGGACTCCTGAGATTGAGTTGGATCTCAAGAAGAGTCATGGGCTAACCAAGAATTATACTCTAAGGCCCCGCACCGCGCCTCCCTTCAGGTTCTTTTCGGCCCTCCTCTCGTGTGGTAGTGTTCCTTCATCCAAGGATAAACCCGCGGATAATGCTCCTTCTCGGTAGACCATAGGTAGTATGCTAGGATTGATCTCGCTTGCTTATCCTTTTTGGTGTTTTTGCTATTTTCCTTGCTAGGCTTGTAATCAATCACGTGTACTAGATCAAACTTTAGTGTTTAAATCAATTTGAATTTTGTTGAATTTGCATCTATCGGCTTTACAAATTAAGTTAACATAATGAGTAATTCCGTAGTGTTTATAATCCAAGGATGTCAATCTTTGAATTTGAGAAAGTGTATTGTCGCGCAATGCCGTAGGTTGATATCCCGGAATTGTCTTGTGACCTTGCACCGTCTGGCCTAATTCCTTGGCGAGGATTTCTCGAACGCTGGGGTCTCGTTGCGTTCAAGGATATATTCCATTGAGTTCGCGCTTGTAATATTGCTTCCTGCATCTCGTTCATGGAAAGTCGCCCCCGGTCATACACTTATGTACGCTTACGGGGGAGTTCCAAGAGATTGCATGTGTATGCTCCGATATTGCATGCGTGTGCTTTGTATGGGATATTGCCAGAGATATGTGCGGTGGGTATGATCCACGCCAGGCGGACATCCTCTTACTAAAGTATAATGCCAAATCTTAATAATGGTAATCGCACAATGATTTACGTGGTTCATACCTAAGGCCTACGTCCACGGGGTAACGATAATATCGATATTTTATTAAGATGTGGTATGGTTTTCAATGTACATTGTGTAAGTAGTATATACATGTGTCTCATATGGTATAGGTTGTGGGTTTTGAATAAATTGAAATGCGTGTGGGTAATGAATAGAATATGACACTTGAAAATGAAAGCTTGGATTGATTGAAAAGTTACTGCGTTACTCCTTTGTCGAGATAGAAACATGTGGACTTGTAAGTCCGTCTTCTTCTCCGAAATGCATACGCAGTGGTAGGTTATGGGTAGTATGGCTTGAGATATTTGGCATTCCACGGATGCATGAGGATTGCCCCTTTCGATTACGCATATAGTAAGAGCCATTTCCGCGATGTCGTGTATTACGTAGGTCCTCCCCAAGTTGGTGTTAATTTTCCCCACTTCTTTTCGCTGGTATTGGGGAATGGTCCTTAACACATACTTCCCTTCTACAAAATTTCTAAGTTTCACTTTTTTGTTATATTCTCTGGCTAGCCTGCGTTGGTAGTTTTCCATTCTTTGCGTTTGCTTCCTCCTTTCTTCGAGGTCGTCAAGCTTTTCCAACATCATGTCCCGTGGTGAGGTTCTTTTCCCATGCTTCTCGTATTTGTTGTTGGAAGTAGAATTTCCGTAGGGATTACGTCACTCCGTACGTGAGTAAAAACGGGACTCTCCTAGAGTTGTTCTTCGAGTCGCCCTATATGCCCACGTAACGTTATGTAATCGTTCACACCACCGCCTGTACTGCGTCTAGTTGTTTTTAAGGATAAGTGCCAAAGTTTTGTTTTGTGGCTTCGCTTGTCCATTGCTTTGTGGGTATATGGGGTGGATTTGTTTTTCGAATTTTGAGGGTGTCTAAAAAGAAGTCGATATTCTTTCCTTGTAGTCGCTTACCGTTGTCTAAAACTATCTCTCATGGGATGCCAAACCGCAGATGATATTTTGGAAAATAAAAGTAAAGACGTCAATCCCGATTCTTGCAGTGCCTTTGCTTCTACCCACTTGTTGAAGTAATCCGTTGCCACTATTAGGAATCTTCTTTTCCCGGTCCCCGATACGAGTGGGCCTACTATGTCGATACCCCATTTCCCAAAGGGCCACGGACTGTCCACGTAGTTCAACTTTGTGGTCAGGGGCGTGGATTCGTTGCCAAATCTTTGACATTCTTCGCACCTTTGCGCCATTCTAGCCGCGTCTCGGATCATGGTTGGCCCAGAGTAGCCCCGCGTCTTCGCCTTATCCGCAAGGGACCTCATTCCACCGTGATTCCCCGCGTCTCCTCTATGGATGTCTTTCAAGATGATATGTCCCTCTGATCGGACACTGACGATTTAAGTGGCCCGAGGAATGATTTTCTCGTATAAGGTTTCGTCTCTTAGCTCGTACATCCCCGCTCCTGGATTGTACTTTCCTAGCTTTGTTTGGTATCCCGGGGGAGTTTCCCTCTTTTAGGAAAGAGTGGATTTCGATTCTCCAATGCTCTCGATCGTAATCGTCGTCCTCATGACTTGTCGTGATGTCATCGTTCGGAAGTCGTCGAATATGTGCTCTCCGACATCATCATCGAGATATGTTCCTCCTTAGACTTGCGTTGGTTAGCCACGCATGTTTCTTGGGGCTTGATGGATGGTTCGTACACTCTTGTTATCTTGATTGCTTTGACATCCTCATTTTTAAGCATGGCTGATATATATGCAGGGGCATCTCGCGTGTGTCGAGCTCCTTCCTACGCAGATGTCGGAATTTGATTTTTGGTATTTGGGAAACCAACGTTTGCACTGTGAGCCATGTATGCCATCGTGTCTCGTCATACACATTGTATTCGTAGCCTATCTGTCATTATGATTAGTTGTGAGTCACTTGTCAACCGTACTTCTTGTATCCCTAATTCAATTATCAAGCGGAGGGCATGGACCACTCTTTCGTACTCTACGATGTTATTTGTATGGCCTTCAAATTCCAATCAATGCGTGCACGATCCTATCCCCGTGGGTGTGGTGATGACGATGCCTATCCCCGCGCCCTCTCTATTTTGGAGCCGTCGACAAAGACCTCCCATTGTCGTGGGGTTCATTGGTTCAAGAATGTTATTTGGCTCCTTTTGTTTTTCTATTTCAGGGGCACCCGCGCCCTCCATCCTTGTATGCGCACCTCTTCTTCGTTGTCCAAAGGTAGGCTCGCTAGAAAGTCCGCTAACACTTGCGATTTCGAGAGTGTGAAGCTCATAGTGGATATTGAATTGGTCGAGGTATGTGCTCCATTTCGCTATGCGTCCTACCTTTCTCGCCCCTTTGAGAATGGCTTCTAAGGGTGCTCTGGGAGACGATGATTTACGTGGTTCAAGACTAAGGCCTACGTCCACGGATCCGGGGATATTCACTATAAAGTAAACTTACAAAAGTAATCACAAGATCTTTGGTATTCATCAACCTCATAGGTTGATACTCATACTTACTTCTCACTATTCTCTCTCATATTCCTTGATTCTACTCTCGATCCCCCTCTCAGAGAAGGGATGTACATATATATAGCTAAATCGAGTGGGTCCACCGACAAAGAGTATTTGAGATCTTATCTTCTTGTGCTCTCGTGCATGGTCCGAGACTTCCCTGGCCACTCCGCGGCTTCTACAATACCCAAGTTCATTACGCCGACCAACCTCGTTTTCTTCGTTGGTAGTCCGACACGTGCCCTCCGAAGCATTAAATGCGAGTGGTTGGGGCTGGTCCCACCCGCGCCAAAGGTTTGGTCCTCCCTTGTCACGTACATGTCGGTTGGACTATCCCCAAACCGTTAATTACATCTCACCTCGTGATGAGGTAAGTAATTCTTTGGTGTTGCGCGGATTACCTACCTTGGATGCTCCTCATCTTCGAACCGTTGGTCTTGGACAGCATGGCACGTCGTCTAGATACCATGGATGCCCCTACGTGTCATCCCTCTTTATGACGTGGCCTCCACATGGGTTCTGCTAGTACACGTGGTGATGGAGATAAATAAGTGTACTTGCACAGATCTTGGAAATACAGGAAGCTTACAGGCTCAAAAATGTAAAAGTTGATATTGTTGAGACCCCATAATGTTAAAAACAATCATGCTGCAGGTAGCTCGCACTCTTATAACCCAAAAATAGTGACTGCTTGGAGAGACTAAACAATAGACTGTGTGCACCTATGCTTGTCTGTGCATCATGCGTTGTTGAGTTACTTGAGAGCAGGGAATGCTTATGTGTGCGTCATCCTTTGTTCATTAGTAAACAAAAGGATTTGCATTAACAAATAGTCCCACATTGGACCAAAGGATCCCAAGGATCTTCATTATATGCGATTAGGATTAGCTTACAAATCGCCAATCAGCGATGGTTTGGATGCCCACCTAATAGTCCTACTTGGGCTATCAGCCAATCAACAAAAAGAAAAATTTGCTTTCACCAAATTGAAACTCGGAAAGTTCTTTTTTTTTGATCGGCGGGAAAAGGAAAGTTCTCTCGAGGATGTGACCTGAGAAAGTTATCTGGGCTTAAATGCGGCGCATCTAGATGTAAATAAGCAATGAAATTCTTTCAAAAGTCTACACCAATATCAATTCAATAATAACAAGAACAGATTATTATGCAGGAAATATAAACATGGCTACAGAAAAGCAAACGAAATGGTGATTAAAGTTGCTTGAGCTGAAGCAATGACAAAGTACTTGGTTCAGTTGTTTTAAAGATATTTACAGAATTGATATAGTTTGCAATATCTTTACGTTAATATCAATCGCAGGAGCTCCCCTGAGTACTTGAATGATTTCTCTGTTTCCTCCAAACAGTGATTTTTCTCTTCTCTAGACCAGCTCTGCGAGAAAATGATACCATATCAGACTATCAGAGAATTTTAGAAGATATCAATAATACCTTGTAGACTTTCAATAACTAACACACAGATCAGGACGAGATTAATGGGAGAACAGGAAAGCTCAATTCTGAAACTTACTTCAGCAACTATGTTGAGTTTATCTCTCACATTCTGCAGCAGTTGTTTTAGATCACCGTCCCATTTATAGAACTCCAGCTCCTTCTTTTCCAGTATCATCTCAGCCACCTGAAAAGGAGACACAACAAAAATTATGCAAAGCCTAACTCCAACATGTTCAGATAGTTAAGGAAACAAGCTGTGATAATAACGTATCATGTACTAAAATTTAGACTCTCCCAAGTAATAAGCAGTTCTGGAGAGTACCATAGTTACCAATTCCAATCTGAAAAATAACGTCAATTACCTTTTTACCAATCATCCGACCCCCTGCAGTGTGAGCAAAGTATACATTGTAGAAATGACAGAGGAAGGCTTGAGGATCCTTCACCGATAAGTCTTCAAGGTACTGAGAATAAGATAGGCCAGAATTAGAGGGTTCTGGAATAGCATGGCCTCTCTCTTTAAACCACTCCAAATCTTTAGCCAATGCTCCTGCCCTTTCCAATCCTGTATTTCTGAACTCAGCATCTGCAACCAGACATTACCAAGATCAGATCGACATGTAAACCAACTAAATCGGAACAAATTGTAAGTCTGCACAATATCAGCCCTCACAGGAGACTTGAAAGCACGCATGAATAACAGAAAATCTTACACATCCAAAGTTTTAAAACTGTACTTTTGCGGACTCGTAGTTAGTTATACCTCAAAAACCTGCTGTGAATCTGTTACAGTCACAGAAATTCAAAAGACCCTATTCTGCAATAACTATTACATCAATTCCACTACTTACTGGTAAACCTTAATGACACGGTTATGGTACTATTTTTCACAACTCAGAATATGCCCAAAATTTCTTACATTGAAATTTCGAAAACATTTCTTTGATTGCCTATGCTGGAGAATTCTAAAAGTGGGATCTCCCTGCAATCGTCTTAAAATAATCTAGGACACAGATAAGTTACCTTAGTCATCAGTATATAGTGATCCACATTAGAGTAAGAAATCCAGCAGGGGTTATGACATATGAGTTCCTAGAGTAAGAAATCCAGCAGGGGTTATGACATATGAGTTCCATCGTGCAGCAAGAGTGATCAAATCAACAGGAAAAAAAAAAGGTGCGGCGTATCTACTTTACAAATGCTTTACCCAACTGTTGTTAGTATCCTTTACTGGTTCTGACAGCAATGTAAGCTATAGGGAAATTTATTTTTAGAAAAGGCCTTTTAGTCCTTGCACAATTGAATGAACTTGTTTTCCTCATGAAACACCATATGTGCTATCCACTACATGAAAATAAGCTGTTCTCAAAAATACATCCAAAAGGCACAAAATCTAGAAGTCTTGAGAAGACAAAACTTCCTTCGTAATTAAGGTTCAAGTAGGCTAAGTTGACTAGCTATTGTTAGTAGTCCCTGTCGTTCAATATCATTAATAACTAAGGAATAATAACTGAACAAAATGAAGTTCAGCAAAATTAGATGAAGAAATGTACTTATACTATGTACGGATGTTCCAAGAAGCTACTACCTGTCTACGTATTCAGAAACAAATAGAACTGATGCAGAAAATAAAATGAAGAATCAAAGGAAAACTCCATGTGAATGGTAACATGATATACAAATAATCCTGCACATTGTAGAATTCGAACCCCACCACATAAAGAAAACCAGCTAAACATGTGGCATGCTGACACAGCTCATAAATGTACAAACATCCGAGTAATCTATTAGGTTTCCTAGAAAGTTCAGGTTAATTTGGCACATAATGGATAGGTCTTTCTGTATCTCACATGAGTGAACACCATTACCTTGTTTAAGAGTGTTTTAGGTCCTCAACATTAACTACTTACACTCTAGTTTGAGACTACACTGCTTGGTGGGAAATCTGCACAATTCCAATGAGAAAACGCCTTAACGTACGGGAGTTATGCTAATATTTGATGCTAATGTGCATTCTGGCACAAACAAAGAGCCAATAGAGCAGTGAACCTTAGCAGTCCTCCACATGACCGACATTATTTTATGCTCATTTCGTCTTATATTTTAGAGGTGCAACGCAGGCTACAATTAACGGTAGCATGCTCGTGAACAAAATACGGCCTATTTTTAAATGCACACAAGAGTAGCTACTAAATAACCAATTGCAAATACCAAAAAACAGTGTATGTCACACAGGAGGCATGCTGCTTTCGATAGCCACAAAAGCCAAATTCAATGACATTTACAATATATCACAACTATCAAATTGCAAACAAATTGCTTTATAATCACAGAACCTCAATTATATTTCGCAAAATCTATAGAAAAACTCATCCTTTATAAACAATAAACAATCCCTAAATTTTAACAAACACAAATTTACAACAGATAACAGTAAAAAAGATTAACAAACTTACATGAAGGAACAGCAGCTTTATCAACAATACTCTCAAGAGTATCATAAACACACTTGCTATCAACAAGAAATTGAATATACCCATCAATAGAAGGTTCCCATCTCCCCAGAGGCTGTGCTTGAGATTCTTTCTCACCTTCTTTAGCTTGATCTTTTGTATGTAATTTCATAGCTACAAATCTCATTTCTTCTACAAACCCTTTCCCTTCACCAGGATATCTCTTTTCTGTGTCTCAGCAGCAGCAGTTGCTGTAATTACAGATGTCCTCAAACCCCTTCTCCTCTCCTCTGAACAAGAAAACAATTCCTATTCCCCCATAACTTGTTTTGGAAACTTGGGTTTCTCAAATTCAAAGAAATTGAATTGGATTGAATTTGATAAATCATTCTTGGTGTTTTGATGATTGTATTGTTGGTTGAATAGAGGTTTGATTGTGATAATGGTGTTGTAATAGCCATGATTATACAAGAAATTCAACAGAGATTAGAGTGAAACTGAGACACAGACAAGAACAAGTTATGGTGTTCAGGGTTCAGAGGTAGGAATGGGCTGCCTTCGCTCTGCTTCTTTTCTTTCTATCTTCTTCTGAAGTAGGGATTATTTCTAAGGAAGACTCTTGTGCTTGAGATTATGTTTGGTGAGAAGCTGTTTTGTTACAGCCTTTTGTACATCACCTACGTGGCTACGTTTCATTAGTTATCAATAAATCAGGCCTACTAGAAAAGGATTTTGAGATGATCGTGTGGTGTTGGCTAAGTGATGCATCGTTTTTGTGGTTGTGTACTTGCTCACTGTTAAACCGATTGTCTGACGTATCAGATTTGTTTACACTCTTTGTCCATGACTCTAATTTTATTTTTTATCATTTTATAGGCCATCCACATCCGATTGTCTGTTTATTAACCTGCCACAGTGGTCATTGACCGGAGAGACGGCGACAATCACCGGACTTTGGGCATATCGCTGGTTATGGCTATCTATGGAAAGTGGGAAAGTTCTGGATGTTGATACCGAGAAAATAACGGGGAAATCGAGCAGTCTTTTTGGGTAATTTTTCGGTGGGCCCCACATCAGTTATTCTCCTAGTGTTCTGTGAGCATTTACCCAAGATGGGTTTCCTGTGGAACCACACACTTATCCGAGCAGAGGCACATGTCTACGTGCTTGCCACGTTGTCTAAAGACTTCGATCTCTGATGCACGAATCTTTAAGCTTTTCTGGATTAACATTCTCATTGAACGCAAGGATCAGCGGTAGTAGAATACTCGTAAACTTCTAAAAAAAAAAAAAAACTCCCCCTTTTCAAAACCTGGGGTCTTTAGGGGCGACCCAAAAAATTAGCACGTATGGCAAAACGACAAAAATCACAATCCGGTAGGTTATTTCACAATCGGTAGGTTTTTTTCGGGCGTTTTTTTTTAATCCCAAACTACCCTTTACAATCGGTAGATAACTATACAATCGGTAGTTAATCAACAATCGGAGTAAATTTGGTTTGTATAACTTAGAATATAAAGTAAAATCCTTTATCTTTTGAATTTTGACTATTCTATAATCGGTAGTCAAAATAGTTATCTTGACTCCCGATTAAAGTAGACCTTTTGCAAATATCCTACCATAATCGGTAGGGAATTTAGGTTATTTAACTCCCGAATATAGAGTAGCCCCAAAATGAGATTTTGCGAAAATCCTTTTTTGGAATTTTGGTTGAGCCTATAATCGGTGTAAGAAAGGAAGAGTTATCATGACTTCCGATTATACAATGGCTCTTTTTACAAATATTCTACCATAATCGGTAGTCAAAATAGTTCATATAACTACCGAATATAGAGTAGCCCCAAAATCGATTTTGCAAAAATCCTTTTTTTTTGGAATTTTGGTTGAGCCTATAATCGGTAAGAAAGGAAGAGTTATCATGACTTAGATTATACGGTGGCTCTCTTTGCAAATATCCAACCATATTCGGTAGTCAAGATAGTTCATATAACTAGAATATAGAGTAGCCACAAATTCAGATTTTGCAAAAATCCTACTGAAATTCAATTTTCTCGTAGAAAAAAAATTTCTACGAGACGCTGTCTCGCACTAATTTCTACCGAATATAGGTCGAACACAGCCGGGAGGGGCTACGCCCTGACCCCCTGCACCCCGTATAGCGTCTGGCATTGTATTCATGCCCGCACCGAGCTTTTTCATTTGCATTGGTTGAGCCTATAATCGGTAGTAAATGAAGGTATCGACTTAGAATATAGAGTTGCCCCAAAAATGAGATTTTGCAAAAATACTCTATTTTTCTAATTTTGTTGAGCCATAATCGGTAGTCAAAATAGTTCATATAACTACCGAATATAGAGTTGTCCCAAAATGAGATTTTGCTTGATCGGTAGCTAACTAAACCACCAGATTATGAAGGAAGCATACAAGTATTTTCATCCTATTTTGTCTTTTGTGTCGCCCCTAATTCTTTCGGGGTCGCCCCTAAAGACGCCAGGTTTCAAAAAGTCAAGTTTATTTCACTTATAAATTACAAAAGAGGAAGGTTTCATCATGGACACTCTTAGATGAACAAGGTCGGACAAGATTTGCGCCTTTTCTTAAGCAAACTCAAACGACAATGAGTTTAAGTCTAATATTTTAATAATATGTTCCGATTATAAGACTTTATATTCCTACCAAAAATGAATGCAATTCGAGATAGCAAACGACCATCTTTGATCTTAATTTCAACCGTTAATTTTGAATCGATGATATTCATAGGGGTAGATGGTGGTTTTATACATCTCGAATTGTGCTCATTTTTGTAGGAATGTAGAGTCTTATAAGAAGAGTATATCATCAAAATATTAGACATAAATTCATTATCGTTTGGGTTTTGCGGAGAAAATGGCGCAAATCTTGTCCGACCTTGTCCATCTAAGAGTGTCCATGGTTCCATAGCTGAACTTACTAAGTTTCAAGTAACAAAAAAATGGCTCCGCGAATCGGGCGATTAACTCAGTCATCTCTAAAAATCTCATGAGAAAGATCTGATCATCCCATGAGTGATATATCAAGCTGAAATAATTATCTCAATTCTCTTCAACCGTGGCTTCTTTCTTTTAGTTCTTAAGATTGGTGTTCCTTCACAATCTGAGGGTTTTTCAAGTCTTGTGATTTCAAGGCTTCTTTCTTTTAGTTCTTAAGATTGGTGTTCCTTCACAATCTGAGGGTTTTTCAAGTCTTGAGATTTCAAGCTTAGTTCTCAAGCTAAGTCATGTCCCCTTCTCTCGTAAAGTTTTTTCTTATGTCTTTGGTCTTTTTCTCCATGGCTTTTGTTTCATCTCTTAGCCCTGTCTTTTTTGTTATTTCTCAAGGTGCTAGTCTGTGTTAGTCTCTATTTTTTTTATCTCTCGGCTTTTCTCCAATGTTCTTAGTTAGTTGTTTTGATCTTTGTTTGCTCACCTGGTTTTACCAAGTCTCTCCTCAGTGTTGTCAGGCCCTTTTTAAGTTTTTCTTCGATTCGCCTCAAGTGTTTCTTTTTTTCTAAAAGAAAAAAAAAAGTGTTTTTCTAAGTAACGTCTTTATTATCTGGCTGCTTTGAATTCCTGAAGCTCTATTTTCAGGTAAAGTTTGGTCATCGCAATTTATTAACCTATATCTGAGATTTTATTTCTGCAGGTACATCTTCTTCTTTGACTCCCCCCTAATCTGCAGCCTCAACCTTTCACTTCAGTTCCTGTCCCCGCCTTCATTACCAGTTTAGTTATGAAGTTCACTATTTCAGCTATATTCAACACCAACCTTTAGTTTTGAAACCTTTTGTCAATTCTTCTACCCTTTTTTTATGTAGACAACTCCAAACGAGTTATTGAAGCCAACTACATCTCGAAAACTCCTTACCATCCTTTCCACTATTTGGTGTCAGTCTTCCCGTTAGAGTTGAGGAATTATCAGAGAATTTTACTATTTTTTCTCACTGTGATATGTTTACCGTGTTTAGTGGGAGGAATTCTCGAGAAGTGGTTGAGAAAAAGACTCCTCATTCTGAAAGTCATGGTCTGTTACACGAGAGGTATAGAAACCTGTCTGAAATCCCTTATGCAATACTTGTGCAACTCAAGTCTTTTGCATCCTAAAATGGAAAAAACTCCTCTCATTGTCGATCAAGTTATGGTTGAAAAGATGCAAACAAAACTCTCATTGCAAATCCCTATGGTCATCAACTCAGAAGACAAGAAAAAGAGCAAAGAAAGCAGCAACTTATGATAATAGGAAAAATTTACTCCAAAAAATTCTTTAGAGCTGAGGCAATAAGAAAAGAACTCAAAATCTATTGGCAACTCAACTATGAACCTGATACCCTCTTAATGGGAATACCAACTAAAGAAAATAGATTGATATTGGGTTTCAAGTCACAAAACGATGCTCATAGAGCTAAGGAGTCGTCATCAGCCAAGTTCAGGAAGTTCCTACTCCTCCTCAAGTTGTATATTCCGAGGCTTCAACCTTCATTGGTGGATATGATGACTGAGGCCTGGTGGGTATTCACTCTCAATCTTCCACCGGACAAATGGTATGATAAAATCCTATACGTGATTGCAGACCGTCTAAAATGAGCTGTTCTAGACATACAATACCCAAAGGACACTAACTTCATGCAGAAGAATCCAAGAGTAAAGATTGTTTCAAGTGTGAACCAACCTTTTATCCATGAACACCCCTAGATCTGCAAGAAGATGGCCAGCTCACTGTCAAGTTCTACTATGTTGGTCTTCATCATATCTGTGAAGTATGCAGGATAATCAACCATTTTGCGATTCCATGCTACTTAGATGATACTGAGAGTGCTTCTACAACTTTAATATCCTCGTCGCCGGCCTCTCAATCGAGTAGATGTATTATCTCTTTCTCCTCATCCTGTCTCCAGTAGGGTCTCCTGATAATAACTATACACCGAGAAACAGTTTGGATCAAAATATTTCTCCTCTCGAATCATTTCCAACTATCATGCATGAATCTTCCTCAAACTCCACTGCCCATAGAGTAGTGAAAACCAATATAGTTATGTTTAATCATAACACTCTCAAAATATCAGTTAGCCACACCATCTCATATGGTCCCGATCCAATACACAACAAAAATTCAAATGATAGGTGGTCTCAACCCCCAATCAACAGAGCCTCTTCCTTCACTTTCAAAACCCATTCCCCAACTCACAAACAGTCTTTCCCAACTGATGGGTTCCTTTTCTCTAATGACTTTGTCATTGAAGATTTCCCCTACCAAATCCTATAATCCGAAATGGTCCCTCTCAACCACAATCCTTCACTTTTGTTCCTACACCTACCTCAAAAAGGTTCTTTGATGACCCCCTTCAGAACTATAAACCAAAAAAAAAAACATCTTCTCCACCCTCAAAATACATGAGCTCAGAAACCACCAACCAAAAACCTATGGTCTTGACCGGCAAAGCCTTGGAAACCCTGAATAACCTCATTGCAGCTCCACCCCAGGACCTCCGACCATTCCCAGCTTTTCTAAATCAACACCCCAAATACCAAAGCTCTTGGAATTTCGATGGGAAGTACCAGCAGGAAGAAAAACAACAAACCATTTAAAGAGATTTTTCTCTCTAGTACAACCATTCCTCTTGGTATCCTGGTCACTGAAAACGAAAAAAAAATGCAAGAGTATGCAGATGGTGCAAGAAAAATAGGGCCAGCTAACCTGGAAGACCTAAACCAAGTTGCGGAAGAAGAGAATAGAACTTGCTGATTGAAAGTGAAGTAGAAGAAGGCACTAGAAACTGGAAAAATCAACATCAAGATGAAGCAGAAATCCTCGTCACTCAAAAAGCTCGATATCTCGTGGTCAAAACCTCAGCAGCAGATAAAGACAAAGCCAAGAGAAACGAAGCTATGAAAAACTGTATTGTTAGAAAGACACAAGGAATCACAACAATCAGAATTGATGATACTAATAATCTTTTGAGAAAAGATGGTACCGAACCCACCACCGAGATTCTTTCTCCATATCGTTTGCCCCATCAGATGTTTTTAACTCCGGCAATACCCCAGAAAAACCATCCCCCACCAGTCATAGAATGTCATAGAGTCATTGAGGAAGGTGTAAGTATGCGGAGGAAGAGCTTAGAAGTCGCAAACATGATCTATAAAGTGCAAGAAGAAACCAAAGGCCATGAAAATAGTAAACAACAGGAAGAACCAATCCATACCAGTCAGGTAAAATCTCACTCTAGTATTTGGTCGAACACCTTGACTTACAGTGATTTCCAGATTCTATTTGGCTATGTATGTTGTAGTCGTCAATTCTCTCGTATGTTTATTAAAGGGCTAGTAGAAATTAGGATTTTATCTCTTGTTAAAAACAATTCTCTGAATATATATTGTATGCCTCGATGCATCCCTGATTGGCTGAGTCTTAATATCACCACCCCATCCGACGGTGAACCTCCATCGAACCCTCTCGTCCCTGAAGCTACCAAAAAGAATCCATTTTATTCTTACAATTATTACCCTACAAACTAAATTTTTATCACTCACCCAACACACCCGCAACAATATTCTTTCTCGATTTCTGAATCTACTACCCAACAACCCATCCACAAAATTTCTCAACACCCCCACCAAATCATAACCATGTCACTGAACATTCTAGCCTGGAATTTCCAAGGCTTAGGTAACCCAGCTACTCAAAACCACCTCAAGCTGCTGATCAGAGAGCACACGCCTGATATTCTCTTCCTCCAAGAAACCAAAAACAAACAACCTTTCATTAAATATATGCTTCTCAAACTCAAATACCAAAACATGGAGATTGTTAACCCAATAGGTATTGTAGGAACCACAGGATGTTTAGCTTTAGCTTGGTCTAGCAAAGTGTCTCTCTCTATTGTCAACAACACAGATAGTCAAATAGATGCAATCGTCATTTCCAAGGCTAGTGGTAATGTTTGGATGGTATCTAGAACCTATGGGTGCCCTTATAAAATAAGAAAACATACTAAATGGGAGTACTTTAAAAAAGTTGGCTAGTAACATTTAGGTGCCTTGGCTAGTCTTAGGAGACCTAAATTTCACTCTTATTGCGGAAGAAAAAAGAGGAGGATCTAGGGTGGACCAAACTGAGAGTTTTTTCTTTAATAAATTGATAAATGATGCCGATATTATGGACCTAGGCTTTGTGGGATATCAATTTACCTGGTCCAACAAAAGAGAAAAATAGTAAGTCATAGAATCTAGATTGGATAGAGCCCTAGCAAACCCTAGATGGTTAAACCTCTACCCAAGAGCGCTAGTTTATCATTTGACCCCAGTAGGATCCGACCACATCCCTATTTTGATCAGAACTACTCCCTGTTGGAAAAATGGAGCGAAAACCTTTAAGTTTTTTGGGATCTACATAGAAGAACCATCTTGCTTTCAAGTTATTGAGGATGCCTGGGACATAGACCCAGGAGGCTTAATAGCTTTTGGAGTAATGTTAAATCTCAAAAATGTGAAATACAAAATAAAAATCTGAAAAGAGAATTCTTTGGAAACATCCAAAAAAACATCAAAAAACTCAACCACAATCTCAATCATGCTAAAAACAATGTCAATCTCCAAGACAACAACCCAAGAGTCGTAAACATCTAACATGACCTGGAAAAGTGGTACAACTATGAAGAAGAATTTTGGAAATCCAAAGCCACCGATAACAACCTTGACTTGGGGACCAAAACACATGTTATTTCCACTCTCTTTGCCACTTATTGGGCTAGAAAGCTTAGAATTGAGACAATAAAAAAGAATGATGGATCTTGGTGCAATGATAGGCAAGGCATAGAAGACTCTTTCCACAATCATTTTGCCTCCATGGCAACAACCTCAAACCCCAACATCAGTGACCAAATGCTTGAATAAATTAGACAATGTTAAACTGATGGCGACTCCTACAAAACTCAAGATTAAACTCATAGTTTTTGATATGCATCCCAATAAATCCCCAGGTCTGGATGGTTTCCTTGCTATTTTCTTCCAGAAAAATTGGTTTCTCCTAAAAGATGAGGTCACAAAAATGGTCCAAGATTTCTTTACCACAAAACACATCCTGAAGGAATTCAACTCCAACTTCATTACCCTAATTCCAAAGATTGAATCTCCCTCCACCCCTAAGGATTTCAGACCAATATCCCTTTGCAACATAATCTACAAATTTATCTCAAAAATCCTGGTAGGAAGAATAAAACCGTTCCTCAAGCTTATCTCCCCATCAATCGGTGATAGGTGTAGAATACACCGTATTTACTATACAGAGTTTATGCTTTCTTTGCTATTTTTCTTGTAAATTATGTATTTTACGCTTGTTTTGAGTTTTGTAGCTACTTTGGAGTCGCACGGAGGAAAAAGAAGAAATTACTCTATTTGAGCAAAAGGGCAAAATTGTCATTTCGTGGGCGAGCACTATCTCGGAGCCGATCAAGGTTAAGGGGCAACCTAATACTAAGCTGAGGTTAAGGGGCAGCCGGTTTTGTTTTAAAAGAGGAAATGTTAAAGGCACCCAATGAAAGTACTCTCGGGCACCCGGTCAGGGGTGGATCTTATCCCCAGGGTGTACCCATCCAGCCCTAACTTAGCCCTACTAATCGAGAATGATATGTCTTCTCTCATTTTCTTCACTTGCCTGAAATAAAGAAAAAATTTTGAATTAAAAGTCGATCGACTCATTTCTCTCAATCATTCGGTTCACTCAAATAAAGAAGAAAGAGAAGTAGCGTAGGCTGCTACTAAATCAAGAGGAAATCGAAGACGAGTTTGATTCGAGGCGATGGAAGAACTTGTTTGTTGTTGTGAGCTCGTGGATCCGCGAGATGAAGATGAATCGAAAATGGGTTTGATGTTGGTTGGTTGCAAATGGATCGCTAACGATTGCATAATGGGTTTTGATGAAATTCGTTAGGTTGTCGATCTTTGTTTTGACCGAGAGCTTTGAAGATAATTGAGCGAGAGATTGAGAAACGATGATGGGATCCAGTTGCATTAGATGGTGCCGTGATGAAATTTATCGGAGAACAGATCGAAACCGGTGAAGAAATCGACAGAAGTAAATCGATGCTGTTGTTGCAATCGATTCAGGGAAATGGAGATGAAGAAAGGCGCTGATGGATTTGAAGCTGTAAGAAGCCGCAACAAGAGTGGATAGAAGATGGGTTCTGGCGCTGTGGGTGGTGAGAAATGGGTTCGAGTAATCAGAGATTGAATGGGTTTTTGATGGAGACGATTGAGCAGAGATTGATTGGATGCTGGGTAACCAAGGTTTGCTAGTTCTCGTAAAAATCAGTTGAATGACTGAAAAAAGAAACAACTTGGAGAAATTGGAGCTGTACAGACAGGGGAACATTGGAGTGAATGTGCATAATTAGATGTATGTTAGGATTTCTTAACAGAGAAGATTGAAAAGTGAGGCCTGAATGTGGCCAGAATGTCCCGTAATTAGTCGAAACTCCGGCCAAATCATCCCTCCTGAGTCAACTCGGTCGCGGCGATGACCGATCAGGCGATTCGATGAGCCGATCCCATTGTGATGAATCGACGATTAAGGCGACTTCGGCTGAGTCGAAGCTAACTTCAGTCCGACTCTCCTTCCCCCTTGACCTTTGACTAACTGTTGGTGACCCGGTTGACCTGTTTGATCGTTAGTCCCAACCAGATCGACGGAATATTCCGCCAAAGATTCCATGTGACCGCGGGCGACAATTCCGGCCATAATCCCGCTTTTCCCGTGAGCCAAAAATTCCAGAATTTTCTATGGACTTCTCTCATGGGTGTGAAGACTTGGGCTAGGAATTGGATGGAGATTGGACTCAAATTTGGAAAGAGAAGGTGGAAGAGTTGAGAAAAAGCATGGAATTGGAAATTGAATTGCAAAAAGGAAAAGGATTCTATTCCTTAGAAGATTTGGAGAATATTAAGCCTATAAATAGAGAAGTTTTCTACAACTTCTACACATCTTTACATATCTCTACACAAACAATTCTATTCTTTTCTTATTCTTTGTGTGAACTCTTTAACATGAGTAGTTAATTTATTGATTGAGGATGAATTCCTAGTTCTTAACATATGATTTAAGTTTTTGTTTTCAAATTCTATCTTGAAGTTCTTCACATAATTATCGTTTGTTTTTACTAATAGGAGTGATCTTAAAGACATTCATGATTGATTGATAGATTGTTTGGAGTGCACGCTAAATTGATTTGTTAATTTGATCTAAAGCTAGTGAAAGTTAGGAGATAAGTAATCGTTTCTTGACTCTTTACATAAGTAGCAAACACGAGACCTCATGAGGGATTAGGTGGAGCAATTGTGTGTAGAAACAACGTTAGCAAGTACACCTTGAGCTAAGAGTCTAACTACTAATATCAACCTAAGAAATTCACAAAACTTAATGCATGAGCCAAGTTACATCTAGGTTGAGCTAATTCTAGGTGGCTTGGTGATTAGAATCCGGTAGTCGAGAACTTCCGTGTCCGGTGATACAAGGGATTTAGGGGTTTAGCAATCGAGCTATTTGCTTTACCTACGGTTGGTGATAATTTGTGACTAATAACAAGTAGAATAGAACATAACTTGATTCATTGTTTCGTAACGAAGAAGGATTCCTTAGTCTTGTCTCTCTTATTGTTTTCAACTTTCGATTTTAATTGCTTTGTTTATTTTTATTTTGCTTTTTACACCTCCCTTTCGTGACAACTTTTACAACTAAGATCTCTTGCTCCTCGTGGGAACGAACTTGACTTCCATTATATTATTTTTAATTGAGTGGAAATATTGAATTAATTTGATTGCACCTACGACACGCATCAATCGGCTTTTGTCCCAGGACGATAAATCGCGGATAGCATTGTCATATCCCATGAGATTATCCATACAATGAGATCGGGGAGGAAAAAACAGAAGAAAAAAGGTTACATGGGATAAAAAATTGACATGTCAAAAGCCTTTGACCGGGTGGAATGGAAATTCCTAACCAAAATTATGGAACAAATTAGATTTTGCAAAGACTGTATTCAATTCATCCTCCAATGCATAGGAACCACTTCAAGTGTGGTCCTAGTCAACGGTTCCCCAACAGGTTTTTTTAAGCCTACCAGGGGACTCAGACAAGGGGACCCTCTCTCCCCATATTTGTTCATTATTTGTATGGAAGCCCTTTCGAGGTGTGCAAGAAGCTAAAAAATAAAAATTAATTAGTGGAGTCAACTTTGGTCGACCTTCTCCCTCAATCTCTCACCTCCTATTTGTTGATGATTGTCTTATTTTTTCTAAAGCTGGGAAAAAAGAGTGTAAAAACCTTGTCCATATCCTAGATCTATTCATCCTAGGCTCTGGTAAACAAATCAACTATGATAATCTGGAGCTTTCTTTAGTAACTCTGTCTCCAATAGAGAAATTAGAGAAATCCTAGATATCCTCAAAGTAGGAAGAATTAAACTGGATGATAAGTACCTAGGAGTCCCACTCTTTACCCATCAATCGAAGATAAAATGTTTCACCCCAATTTTAGATAAGTTAAAGGTTCGACTTAAAGGATGGAGTAGCAAACTCCTCTCCATAGATGGTAGAGGAGTATGCATCAAACATGTGGCAGACACCGTGGCAACATACCAAATGTCGTGCTTTGTTATACCAAAATAGATAAAAAAAGATATGGAAAACTTAAATAGAACTTTCTAGTGGGGCCATTCCTCTGAGAGCAATAAGGGTTGGTGCCCTAAAGCATGGGCCTCTGAAAAGACAAGGGTACCCAAATACACCACAATCTTTAAAATATCCACCTATAAGTCCTCTTAACGAAAGTGATTGTCTATGGACAAAGTCGAGACAATACTACAAATTGGTATTCACACTTTGTGTGATCGTCTATGGATACGAGATCGAGACAATACAACAATCAAAGTGTGATTACTTGATAATAGGTTCAGACTTAATCAGACTCTATAGGATCACTATCAAGTAATACGGAGTTAACAATTGTGTATTTTACTTTTAATTATAATAATAATAAAGAATTATAATTGCGGAAATAGAAAAATAAAAGACACTGCAAGATTTTGTTAACGAGGAAACCGCAAATGCAGAAAAACCCCAGGACCAAGTCCAGAATTGAATACTCTCACAATTAAGCCGTTATACAAAATCTAAACCAACTTCATATAGTTGAGACCAAGCAACTAAACCTAGTTCACTTAGTTTCTTCAGTATCCTTGCGCTTCTGACATTCAATAAGTGCACGCATTGGAGAAATTCCTTTGGATCGTATTCCAAACAAGAAAGGAAAACAAATCCGTTTGGTAACAACTCTATTGATTCTTTCCAGATAAGGATATCTCAAGTCATATGCAAAGGCTCTTTCGTTTAAACTAATAATCTCCTTTGCCTGGTTAGACCAATCCAACCAACAACTACTGATGTAGCAGAGTTTAGATTTGCAATCAATCAATATAGAATCCAACAAGGAACTATAAAGCGATGTCGATCTCACGCAACTAATCAATTGAATAAATTGGATTCTAGTTAGATTCCAGCCGATCAAGGTTTGTGCTACACAAATATATGAGAAACCAATAAGAAATCTTTAAATCTTCAAATCTTCTTTAATCTTCAATTAAACCCTGCACAACACCGATTGAATCTCTTGTAATCAATCACGCACAGAACGGAGTCTGTTAACAATGGATTATCACAAGATGTATTTAGATCTACAAACAGATTCTAAAGATCTCGTCGACACTTCGATCTAGTTTATAAGTGAATCTTATATCAGAAGAGAAGATTCTCAAGAATAAACAAACTAGGTGCAATCAAATTTCAACAACCGTTAGTCAATCAAATGAATCGAAAACTAATAAACTGCAATTATCTAGTTTCCCACCAATGGTACTCGTAGAGCTTCTTGATCCCACAGAAGTCTTTAAACGAGCGGTCGTAAGAGATTTCGCATAATTATGGTACTTTCCTCTCCGGATAGACGGCTCCACCAGAAACAACAAAAAGATAAAGTTTGCATGGCTCTTAGGATAGTTTGGTAGAATGCAAACTTAGGTATTTATAGACCAAGGATGTTTGGATACCAAGGTATTTCCAAAAATGAATTATTCTTAAGATATGCATTAAATGCCCAAATCGGTTTTCATAATTCCTGGAAATGCTTTGTCCAATATTTACGAAATCTCTCAATAGAAAATCTCCAATTAGTAAATGCACAATACTAATTAAAGCATATAAAACTAACAACCTTAATAAAAAGATTCTTAATTTATTTCGGACCGAGATCTCCTTGAGTAATTAAGGAATAACTTTGAACAATAAAAGATAAGAGTTGCTAATCGTGTTCAAAGTATCTTGACATCTTTTCTTTGTAAATCCTCTTTCATATTTACAATCTTGGAATCGATTATACCACACTTCCAAACAAGTTTAGAATTGGTTCATCTGTATTTCAAGACAACTATGTGATTGATCAAATATCAAATCACAATCATGGGTTCAATCGGTTCTACCAATCACTAGGATCAGTTATACCTAAATATGGATTACTTGTGATCGAACACACAAGTTACAGGACCGATTACATCGATTACAGGATTGGTTATGTCAATTACCGGAACTGGTTACCATATGCTCATGGTATTGCTTGTGATCGGTTACACACGTCACTAGGATCGGTTACACCAATTACCAGGATCGGTTACACCAATTACTAGGACTGGTTACACCAATTACAAGGATCAATTACACAATTCTTTTGTGATCGGTCACACCAATTACTAGGATCGGTCATACCATCTCGGGTGATTACTTAGGATTGATTACACTAATTAATAAAACCGGTCATACCAAATATAAGTTAGGCACTTGTGATTAGTTATACCAAGATACATAACAAGTTATAATCGGTTCTACTAACTCACACATATTGGTAATCCAAAGATATGCAATGAATAACAATACCAATAAGCTTAGAGATTTCCCTTTCGATTCATAAAACAAGTTCATGAATGTACTTCCTTTAAACAAATGTAAACATTGTTTCCTAGGATGAAATCTTCACCTTTACCCATACACATAATCACAATACCATTCATATGATTATGTCGATGTCATATATACGAAGTTCAAAAGATAAGCGTTATACTTCGTAGTCTAATTTATTAATACTATGATCATATGATCATGTCTCATTACTAGAGCAAAATAATCATTCACAAACTTGAGTTATGTTTTCAATATAGCACGACTTGAAAGATACGTTAGGAATGAAACAGTTCAAGTCAATATTACTAACCTCAAGAGGAAGGATGATGTCGTCGTTGTAGCTCGTTACTTCTTCACGTTCTTCAGGTCTTCGAGTAATACTTGTACGTCTCATATTCCTAGACTTTCTAGTCTAACCTATACGAAGTTGTCTCTAGTACATAATCAAGCGACTCTTAGATAAGTTTTGATTCACTAAAATATTACAACCAAACTTGACATACCAGCGCTTGGTGGGTTCAACCGAGCTATGCTCTAACAACCTCGATTTGCACTCACATAGAAAATAGTGGGTTAGGGTTCAAACAATCTGAACAATTCAACATAGCCATGATTACCAAAACTGCTTGGAGAATGTTACAAAATCCAGATTCTCTTACCTCGAGAGTGTTAAAAGCAAAATACTTCAGAAACTGCTCCCCCCTAAGTTTGACTAAAACTAAACAAAATTATTTCTGGTTTTGGAAAGGTTTGTGGAAAGGCATTCGAATCATTCAAGAAGAAGCAATATGGAAAATAGGCAATGGTAAGGATATCCAACTCTGGAT
Organism: Papaver armeniacum; assembly: GCA_023531295.1. Classification (NCBI taxonomy): domain Eukaryota; kingdom Viridiplantae; phylum Streptophyta; class Magnoliopsida; order Ranunculales; family Papaveraceae; genus Papaver; species Papaver armeniacum. The sequence goes on from JAJJWW010004416.1 coordinate 235,885, forward strand.
ATATAACTAGATCCCTCTTAACTCCCCAAACATTATCTTCAGGAGTGACATAAAACCAAGCTTAACAAATACTTTGAGCAAGGTAAGCGATGTTCTGTCCAAAGATGCCAATGAATATAATGAAAACTTTCTCAATCAAGTTCTACCACGGAATATTGTTCAAAATATTATAGGTATCGACCTGAGTCAAAACACCACCACTACAGACACTCTAACCTGGCCTTACACCAGGAAAGGAAATCTGACAGTCAAATCTATGTATGAGTACCTAATAAGAGAACATGAAATTCTCAATGGCCAACCACCCCTTCCCCCTCTGAACCCAATATGGAGGAAAATTTGGTACATGTATGTCCTACCAAGAATCATAGTGTTTGTGTGGAAATGTTATAACAGCATTCTTCCCGTGAGTAGTAAACTGGGCAGATGGGTCACAAAAATTGATACTACCTGCACCATGTGTGGTTTCCCCTTTGTAACAGATGCCCACACGCTGTTTAGATGCCCATTTAGTCGAGCAGTCTGGTTCGGGGTCCAGTGTAGAGTCGATAACAATACTGTTAGTGTTCAAGGTTGGGTAGAGTCATGGATCAACAACAATGAACCTATTCCAATCTCTGGAGTTCAATGGAATCAATTGTATGCTCTTACAGCCTGGTATATATGGAAAGCTAGGTGTCTGAAATATTTCCAAAAAAAACAACAAACACCTGTGGTTACTGTTCACCTTGTATAAAACCACATCAAAACCAGGAGAAACAATACCACTGAATTATCCTACAACCGAAACCCGAATATGGACCAACTCAATCAGTTACAAACCAGAATACAAGTGCACCAATTAACTATGCTCTGCTACAGCTGCTGGCAAGTTCACTCTCACACTGCTATTGTGATAAATATTTTAACAGATAAACGAGGAACAACCAAAGGAAGATGGGCCTACCTCTACGCAGTGAGCTCCTTATAAGACAACAGTGCTCTGGGTGTCAACGAGGAAATGAAATGGCATCAACACAACAGGCACAGGATCTGCAATATTGAGTTGGACAACAAACAGCTGATGAAGACTCTGAAGAAGAAATGGAAGTTCCCTCAAAGAACTACACATGTTGCAATGTTTGACGACAATGCTGAACTATTTACTTATTTTAGACAATTTAATCGTAATTCCCTACGGCAAGGTTGGCAGACTAAACTCCAATCCTTGGCCAATGCTTATGCCCCATCCTATGGAGATGGTAGTACTTATTTACCCATGTCGGATTGTAATATGTATGCTCCAAACAATGCTTCTCAGACTCACCTGAGGAGCTAACCTTCCTTTTATCTATGTTTGTTTCAAGAAAAAAAAAATACACATAAATAAGCTTATCTTTTTAAGACAGCGAGTAGAAAATTAGTTAGGAATCTGTCTGTAACTAGGCAATATAATTGTGATTAGTGTATACAATAATGTTGCACCTACTTGTACAATGTAAGAACCTTTTCTTTACATGGCTTCATCTAGACAGTAAAAGTACGAATCACTAGGTACTAGATTTTCAAATTATTAAATAATTTTTTTCTAAATAAATTTCATGGCAGAAGATGAACTGGAATCGTAAGGGAAATAACTATATAATATAATATTTCAACACTCTATTCCTTTTACTTGGTGTGGATTAGAAATATGAATCATCTGGGCGCCGACGGACACTTGGTGTAGTGCAAATTAGAAGATGACGCAATTGGGGATATGGGAATTAATTGGGGATATAGCTACAGGATAAAAACGGTGTCCCAATAGCAATTCTGGATGACCCCATATGTAATTATTTTTTAATTCCTAATCTAGCCCCCACTAATCAGGATTATTGATTAATTATAATTAGTAAAATGTTAAGTATTTGGGGATATAAGAAGGAATTGGGGGATATAAGAAAAGGACAAAAACTGGATCCAGATATCAATTCGGGGTCACCCCTTATCTAAATATTTTTTTAAATCCTAATCTACCACTCACTAATCAGGTTTAGTAGTTAATAATAATTAGTAAAAATCTTAAGATTTTTTATAAATGATTAGTGTGTGTTTTATTTGAATTTGGGTTAGTTTGGTGAGAGTAGAAGGAGGGAAAAATAATTTGAGAGAGAAATATTTTTGGGAAAAATGGAGGATGATTGTAAAGAGAGAATTGCTGCTCTGAATCTTTAGCTCAACTACAACAAGGATCACATCTTGAATCTTGACTTAACGACAACAACTCACAATTGCAACTCTTTGTTGAGCCAACACCCTTAAATGATGATTTTGACGAGTATGGAGAGTTTCTTGAAGAACCAACACAAGAAAGTAAACTTGCACAACATACTAGCATCCCCAACACAAAGGTAAAGCTGCTAAGATGTCGAAAAATCGAATTTTTTCTTGAAACCCGCCATTTTTCAACTGAAAAACCTCGGTGCCGGCATGGTAGTTGTATGAATACCATGCGGTAGTCAAGGTACCGGCATTGTATTCATACTACGACCATCTTGTGAACCGATATCCCCATTTTGAATAATAAACCGGCATATAATTCTACCAAAAAACTATGCCGGTACATAATTAACCTTTTTACCTAACAAGGAATATACTACGGAATATTCAACCGGCATGGTTTCATTGATAGGTTACCATGCCGGTACTGCATAAAAAACATACAGAAACAATTCCATCTCAAACCAAAAACCGGCATTGAAACTTATTAAACATCGGCGCCGGAAATGGGTACCGGCGTGGTATCATCAATATCGATAATGCCGGCAACAAAAACGGCGTTGTTCAGTTACAACTTTACAATGCCGACACCTAAAAAAAACATGCAGGGATAAATGTTTTCCAAAGCTAAATTCCAGGCATTCAATATCAATTATTGTCAATGCCGGAATTGTGTACCGGCTTGGAACAATAGGTTACGATAATGCCGGCATACTTGCTTCCGGCGTTGTTTTCTTATGAAACACATACGCCGGAATAGGTTTCAAATTTTGTCTTCCGTTTTGGTTAACTTAGACTATCTGGGAACAATGGTCGAGCATGCCGTAATGGTTTCGGCATAGTGTTGTAATTGTGTTTGGAACTAATTTGCATTCGATCTTTAGGTGGTGCCATATATTAATCCAACAAATGCAGAACCGCTTTATCGGGATACGTCGGAATACTATAAAATCCCTCCGGTATGTAACCAAAGAATACTTTTCACCTAGTATCTTGAACATTGCTAATGGATTGCTAGTAATGAACCTTATAATGAATGCGAAATTGTTCTTATGTATGGAATAACAAATCGAAAGGAAGCAATCGCTTGGGCTAAAGAGACGGCCCTTAAGAACATGTGTGTGTTGGTGAGGAATACAGAAGGTTCGAATAGGCGTTTTGAGATGGCTTGCGAGAGAAGTGGGAAATACAAGGAGAAGAATAGCCATAAGAGAAAGGATTATGTGTATCCAAAGAAGACTAATAGGGTATACAAGACTCGTACGAGGAAGAATAATTGCCCGTTTAAGCTTGTATTCCGTTTAAATGACATAAACAATTGGGATTGTGAGGTTTTGTGTGGCTGTCATAACCATCAGGATCAGAAAGATTTTGTTGGTCACTCCTTAGTTGCGAAGCTAAAACCTGACGAGTTCGAGGATGTAAAGAGATTGACCAAAGCACTTATCAAACCGAGACAAATTCTCAGAGGCTTCAAGGAAAAGGACGAGACTAACGTGTCTTCTCTACGTACAATTTATGCCGCAAAAGCAACTATTAGAAGGGTGGAATGGGAAGGGATGAGCGTTATGCAAGAATTTGAGAAGATAGTTTGGGATCACAACTACACGCATATCATTAAAAGAGGGCCGGACGATAAGCCCCTTCAAATATTCATTTCTCATCCTTTGCTCTCACAATTGGCAAATACATGTTGTGGTGTTCTTTTGATGGATTGCACCTACAAGACAAACAAATACAATATGTCGTTATTCAACATCGTGGGTCAAACCTCGGACAAGGTAACATTTCACATTGGATTGGTGTTTAATGGAAAACGAGAGGGACTATAATTATCATTGGGCATTATGACAATTGAAATTGTTCTTAAAGGGAAAATCAACTTCCGAGGTCATCGTGAATCGATAACGATGACGCATTAATGAAAGCAATATCCGACGTCTTCCGACGCACAAAATTTCCTATGTACATATCATATACGTAATAATGTGATAAAAACTTGCCATGTCTTGTTCGAACCCGCAAAGGCGGATATTAAGAAGAGAATGATGGTACAACTAGAGGAAGATGTTCGAAAGAACAAACTATCCCCCGAACAAGAAGAAGATAAGAGAGGCAAGATAAAGGAGAGAGTGGACAAAGAACATGCGAAAAATCATAAAAAGTGGTTGGAATTTCTAAGAGATTGGGAGAAAGTTTATTGGTCTCTTACCGAGGTTATGTACGAAAAGAGATTGGATAGGTTTATTGCCGATTGGAACGAAGTTTATCCGACTGCCGTCTGGTATTGTCGGACTCAATGGTTGGATAAGTTCAAGGAAAAATTTTTACGTGCATGGACAAACCGGTATAGACACTTCAAGACAAGCAACTAGTGCGGCTGAGGCCGCTCATGGGAGATTTAAAGATCTCATCCGGTCCGGTCAAGGCAATGTGGTTACGGTCACCGAGGCAATGGAGCAATACTTTAAGCAAGATATCAATAGGATCAAGGAGGCTTTTGAGAAAAGCTCAATGGAAAGGATGACTCCATTTCTTCGTTATGGTAAGTTTCTCCAAGGAATATAATTCAACGTCTCTCATTGGGCAATAAAACATATGATGAGACAAATGGAATATGACAAAAATTACGGAAAACCGGGTGATGTGTGTATTTGTCCCGACATGTCTTCATTGGGGCAGGTGTCGTCATATGCTTGTGAAGTATGAAGAACTGATACCTATTGAGGTCATTGATCCGTTTTGGAAGCAACTATCTTTCGACCCCCCCCTCCTGGGGATCCCGGCAATCTCCATGGGATACGAACGAAGAAAAGGAATTCTTCGAAGCTTACTCACGTGGCACCTCGTTTAGCCGACAAGTCTTGTTGAGCCAACTAAGGCTAATTACTCGTCCATGGATCGCACAAAGCGAAGAGCCAAGAAAGGGAGATCCAATAGGAAGACCACAAACTAAAACAAAAAGGAAAAAACAAAGGGTAGAATTGAAAGAAATGAAATTCATGGAATTTTTAATCTTCTTGATCCGGTATGGTTTTATACACAATTTCATTGCCGGTTACCAGAACCGGCATTGATCTATAAATATTAAACAGTGCCGGTACATAAACCGGCATTGTTAACCTGAACTTATCTATACCGGTAAAAGGCGCAAAAAAATCTCGCAAGGATAAACATGTTCAACATAAACGAATCACTAGAAATCAAAACATGTTCAACATAAACGAATCACTAAAAATCAAAACATGTTCAACATAAACCAAACAATTGGATGCTGCTATCAAATGTTCTTAATCCAGGTATCCTAAACCAAAAGCAAACCAAACAACTAAAGAGTTAACCGCGAGGTACAAACGAAAACAAATACCGGTTTTCTACAAGACGTGACAACCATCATCCAAAAAAAGAAACACAACTAAAGACTTAAATCACTGGGTCTTTTGCTTCTTTTGGGACGGTTTGTACTTAGTTTCCCCGAACAAAGCTTTTGCACTAGGGTTGGTTTCTTCAATTCTATCAAGCTTTTCCTCGAATTCCTTTATTTCTTCAAGGGACAACACCTCTCCTTCCTAGTACTTGCAACCCAACATCTTCTTTAACTTGCCAAGCCGATGCCGCTAGTTTAATATATCAAACACATAATTAGTATACATATAAGATTATTTGTATATTAAACGACGAAGCAATTAACAATACTTACAAGCAATCCAACGGTCTTATTAAGTTGGGTCATCGTAGGTGGTGTGCATGCGGGAGTTGGAACGGGAGGGTTTTTCGGGAGGAACTTGGACGTCATCAGGCGGACGACATAAGGATGTGACCATTGCGGGTAATCTTCCATGTATTCGGCATCAACTTCATCATTTCAGCCAATCTCCAACTTTTCCCACCGACTAATATCTACCAAACGACGTGGTTCCCTATCCCTCCAATCTGTTGGGTCCGGTTTTGGAACATACTCTACATGCAACCGATTTGGAGTTGAATAACACCGAGAAAGGTCGAGAACAAAACATTGAAAAGAGGCCGTATTGGAAAAGTGCTAATTGCTTATATCCAAGTTGACGCATCACACGCGTAGGATTAGCCATAACGTATCCTTTTGGGTGGAATAACGGCCCATGGTAAAATGCAACGTTACCAAACCTCAAAACCTGGCGGTTTCCTATAGCCTCCTTGTAAGGTTCGAACACAACATCTTTGGTACTCATTGCGTCCAAAGCCAATCTCATATCGATCAGTCGACCTATGTTAAGGGCTTTGGAGTATTGTTGAACTCGTATCTCTTAGCTAGAGACGTATCGGGTTCCGGAAGGTCTATGATCTTCAAGGAGGGGTAGGCCTTGAACAAGGTTGGGAAGTGTTCATAAGCCCACACCTATTCCAATGTGAAGCAATAAGTTTTGTTTCTAAGTTCACGATAAAGTGAACAATATACATAATAACATAAGTTTAAGAACAAATTTACCTGCAGAGTGAAATTACCGACAAATTGGTTGGTTTTAGCCTTAGAGGCCCTTATCATCTCCATCATCAAATGTGCCATTATGCATGGTGCCCCAAGAATATCCATAGACACCTTCCAAAGGATCCAAGTACTGAAGGTAGTTCGCACTAACCCTGTTGCCATTGGTGTCGAGGGGGAATACCTAGTTCCCAAGATGTATAACAGGTAATTAGCGGCAGTATAACGAATTTGTTTAGGGTCCCATCCATCCTCCAAACTTCTTTTCTTTGTCTTTTCAAAATTCTTCTTAAGCAGCGTCAACTTGATTGTCTTTGTCTTACCAGACGTGGATTCATAAAAGCTCTCCACAGAAGTTTTGTAGTCCCAACCAAACAGCTTGTTAGTCAGACCGTGCAACGTCGACCATTCTAGGTCCAGAGACTCAACTCCTTCTGCAATTGATTTGCCGATAACATTCAAGCCTAGAATGTTCCGAGCATCTTCAGGGATGAAGGTCATTGATAGACACATTTTTGTGTCTAATTTGATCTCAATACTATATATTGTTGGCACTCGATTTTGTACTTATTATGGTGTTTTGTGTGTTTGTAGGTATTTTTGGGAAATAAACATTTTTGGAAAATTCGGCTCGAAAAGTTGCTCGGAACACCCCTGGAGGACATTTGATATTCGGACTCCCACTTTGGATAAGGGGTAACCCAATTACTAAGGGGCACCTCATTTTGGCACCTCGCTATTCGCACCCGCAACGGGATAGGGGGACACCATCTTCTTCGTTCAAAATTCTAGTTTTGGCGGAAATAATGGGCACAGAACGAGCATTTCTGGTTCGAGGTTTTGGATGATTTAGGGAGACTCAATGGCTGGGTCTGCAGGGGAAGACTTGACTGACATTAACAGGCGTGGGGAGTGTTTGAAACATTTAGTAGCGTGTCTAAATGTGTATGACCATCATAAGATACGGAGAATCAATTATAGACGCGTGAAGGGTCGAATCAGGGAAGAAAATATTCCCAAAATATTTTCTTTAAAACCCGAGTAATGGAGGATTATGTGTGTTAATGAGCGAGATTTCTTGGTGCTTATCGGTATAAATAGGTTGATGGGGTATCATTGAGGAAGATAGAGAGTTTGGGAGAGGTATAGAGCCTCACCTCAGGCGGAGAATCAAGTCATAGAGAATTGTTTTCTGCTTTTCTTTGCATGAGCCGAAGAACACGAAAAACGGATGCACTTCATCAGCTCGTTCTTCTTGATTTTAATGACTCGCATCTGTGGGTCGTAGTTTTTGGGGCAGACTTAAATTAACAAACAACAGCAACACTTTACATGTATCGTTCTGCATTGATCCGTTTGTAACAATTAAAATCATTTACAAATCATGCTTTTCATCTTTTCTCCCTTGTTCGTCATTTGTAAACCATTTTTGAGCATTAATAATGATTTTGAGCGTGTTTACACCATGATGAGCTAGAACCCATCACGGGCCGACGGAGGAAGGCATTTTTGCACCCATGTGGTAATTATTTAATTCCTTTATGACTATTTGCACTATTATAATTGATTTATGATTTTTATTGATTATTTATGAATTCGTTAGATGTCGCATGCTTAGTCTTAGGTACTTTAGATGCGCCATGCTTGTGAGTTACATATAATTCTTTATAAAATCTACCTTGACAAAGAATTAGAGTCGATGTTTGTTACTTTACGAGCCTTAATTGTCGGAATTAATAGATGAACCGCATGAATGTAAGAATTGGTGGAATCCCGAGCCCCAGTAACTCTCTCCATCTTGTGACATAAATTGTATATATTCTTTATATTTATTATTTTTCTTTATTAAATCCTAGAATCGATTTCATCAAGTCCGAGTGAACGACAACCCTTCTTACTACAACATATTGAGTCACATCAGTCATCTCCCCAAAAGGGAAGTGCATGGTATCGGTTTCACCATGATACCTTTCGACGAAGCAATTGACAGTAACAGAATCAGGCTTCACATAATTTTCAACCAAAGCATATAGACCAAAATCCTTTACTATTTTTTGGACCTCTTCACATTCCTCGGACAAGTCCCAACCATCTGCGGCTTGGTTTCGGCAAACACGCCCAACCTTCTTATGTAACTACAATTAGGAGACAATACAATTAAGATATTTTACATAAATACACAACAATACATATGTACAAGATAGAAAATGCTTACATAGGTTTGATAGATAGTACGAATAGTGTTTTTGGTTCCAGAGCTTCGCCCCTAATTCTACCACGTTCAAGATCAGGTATCATGTCATCAATGTGAGGAAGGTGGGAACCTTTAACTTTCACTTTGACGTTGCCCTTCTTGCCATTTCCTTGTGTTGGTTATTGACTTGGGCCACCAACTTCGTTTTGGCTTGCTAATTTACTTTCCTCTTCATCTGGTTCATCTTGATCATCGTGCTCACGGTTTGCAAGTCGACTACGGTCACCACCACTCTCCCAAATTATCCCTCTTGTACCATCCCCCAAACGTATCTTACGACCTTCGTCTTTCCCTCGAGGAGGCAGAGGCGAGAGTATCAAGACCGTCCTTCCTTTCTCTTAGTGACAACATCTTTATTTTTGTTTTGTTGGCTTCCTTTGCTTTTGACCTATATCGTAAGCTTACCGGAAAGCAATGAATATAAGACGACTCACCTTCAGGTTTAGTACGGCATTGACTACCTTAAACTAAACCACGCCAAGATTTTAATGTTCCGCGGTACACATTGACTATCGGCAGTCTTAGGTACCAACTACTCGGCATACAAATGTAACCTAAAATCTATGCCGTGATATTGAGTGATTTTCTGTATGTTTTAAGTCTACTACCGCATGCTCGAATCATTACAAATGAATGCCGGTACCTAAAACCGGCATGTAATAAAACCAAATATCTATGCCGGTACTGGTGACAAATTCATAAACTCTCATGTATGTTTTAAGTACACTACCGGCATGCTCGAATTATTATTAAACAGTGCCGGTACTAAAAACCGGCACTGTATTCATCCTAGATTGAATGCCGGTAAAGAAAATTCAGTTTCTGGTTAATCTGGGGTTGGAACCCATCGTATTCATCCTCGATTGAATAGGAACACAAAACCGGCACTGTATTCATATGAATTTCAATGCCGGTACTTCGAAAACCCAACATTGTTTGAGTTAGGTTTTGCGATTCTAACCTAAACCCATTGCCATAGATCGATTTAAACACCTACAAAGTAGTTTTAAATGACTTACCTTCTCACAGAAGCCATATATTTGAGTAGTTGATCGTCAGATAACGTTGCTTCTTCGTGTTCTTGCTCTTGAGCAATCTTAGCAAAGTCTTTCCTTATTTTTGTTGAGCAATCGATGATGTTGAGTTGATTGGGCATTTGGTTTCTTTCGTGGAGGCATTATTTATGATTGGGTTGGTTAATCGACGAAGAAATTTTTGAATCGACGATTAATCGACGAAGAACGGATGAAGAACGATGAAAAAAAATATTTCAGAACCTAACCCTAACAGTGCCGGTACTGATTTGTGTAAATGGGGATATATGAATTTGGTTTTTGATTTTAATGTTTTAGTAGAAAGGGTATTATGGTCTTTTCATAATGTTTTTTAATTAACCAAGGGGTATTTAGTATTTTCATACCCAAAATCACCCCTTAACACACACCATGGGTTGGGAGAAGTAATCAATATCCCCAATTCCTTTTTTTTATCCCCCAATTTCGCGTTCATAAATTAGTGTGTATTTATTTTTATTTGAATTTGTGTGGGTTAGTTGAGAGTATGAGGGAATATATTTTTGAGTGGAATTTTTTTGAAAATGGAAGATGATTGTGATGAGAGAATTGCTGCTAAGAGTTGAAAATTTGAATTTTTTTCTTTGAATCCACCATTGTAAACCGAAGCTTGGTGTCTGCATGGTATTCAACCAAAAAACCATGCCGGCATTTGCTGGAAATTTTCATAAATTGTTTGCCACTATCAGGGGGTTCGGGGGGGCGTACCTATCACAGTACAAAATTTTGGTTTGATCTTCAAAACCTATTTTTCCCGGTTTTAACTGCCACTTCCACATTTATCGATTTTCGAGCATCTTCGGAACTACTTCCGCATGGTTTTTGCTTAAATTTCTATCTTGGGAACATGATGAAAAGTATCCAGAAAATTGATTTTTCTTTCGACTTAACTACCGGCATTGATAGATTTATATCGAGCATGCCGGCATTTAGTTCCGGCATTGAATTTCATCACTTCCGGCATGGTCTTCATCATTTCCGACATGTTCTTCATCATTTCCGACATGTTCTTCATCACTTCTGGCGTGGTCTTCATCCTAAATAACCATGCCGGAACTCACTTCGGTGTGGTCTTCATCCTAAATTTCTATGCCGGCACATGATGAAAAGTTTCAGAAAATTGATTTTTTTTTTCACTTGACTACCGGCATTAATAGATTTATATCGAGCATGCCGGAATTTAGTTCCGGCATGGTCTTCATCACTTCCGGCGTGACCTTCATCATTTCCGACATGTTCTTCATTACTTCCGGCATGGTCTTCATCACTTCCGGCGTGGTCTTCATCATTTCGGCATGTTCTTTATCATTTCCTACATGTTCTTCATCACTTCCGGCAGAGAAGGAGAAGAGAATTTGAAAGGAAATGAGGAAAGTTTAGAATTTGAAAGAGAATGGGGAACATTTGGGTTTCAAAGTTTTAACCCTAAAAAGATTAATTAGAAGTGGAGATGGAAATGGGGAATATGATTTTGTTTTTTGATTTTAAGTTTTTTGATTTTTATATTGAGGGAAGGGTGTTTTAGTATTTTCGCCCCCAAAAATCACCCCTAGCACACACCATGAGTTGGGGGAAATAATTCATATCCCCAATTAGTTCCTATATCCCCCAATTGCGTGTTCAATTAGAAGTGTAAATCACTTAGACGCCCATATAAAAAACGCCTTCCAGAAGCATACGACACTTTATTTGTCATACAGTGAAGATTTTTGAGCTTTGAGCTCTATTGAAGTAAAACTGGAATAAAATTAGGGGATTTGGATTACTACTATTTCCACGGTGTGCGTAGAGTTTATAAACAAAAACTTGCTAGTATCAATAGGATTGCGGGGCCAGAAAAACATTAATACTCCCTCTGTCCCTATTATATAGGCGGAATATTGGATTTTTTTTTTAGTCCCATAAAATATACGGAATTCTAATTCCAAGATACTTTTGACATACATACCCTAATTTATGTGGTATGGGAAATTGTATCTTAATAAACAAAGAGTAAAATAGGAAAAACATGGAAGTTTATAAAAGACTATATAATTTCTTAATATAAGAGATTTCATCTTCTCCACCTACATATTAGGACTAAATTAAGCTTTCTCAAAAGTCAATTAAAGCATACTCTTTTTTCCCAACCAACAACATAATCTATTCAGATTTTTTTGCTCGATCTTTTTGTCAATCAAGTTTTAACCGATTTAAACTATTACAAATTAGAATTAATTTATATGGATTAATGCTTATATAAGAATGTATTTTTTATGGTTTTTAACTTTGGTATTTGAGGAATAACTAATCAAAAGGCTTAATGCGATCACTAACAAGTTGATCATTTTTATAGAAAAAGCCAAAATAATGTAGAGAAATCCAAAAAAACTATTGTAGTTGCAGGAAATCCTACACTACACCCCTCACTAGAATTCATACAACTAAGACATTTGAAGATGAACAACTATGATTTTTATTGATTAATTCTTTGAATGTTTACAA
>JAJJWW010004417.1:0-52700 GCA_023531295.1 Papaver armeniacum
GGATTTTAAGAATAATGTTTCAAATTCCAATGTCCAAAAAGTCCAAAAGTAAAAGAAAAATTACAAAAATAATAATAAACCCTAATACGGTTTTCTAAACACAAAAAATAAAGAAAACTCAAAAGATAAAAGTTAACTAATATAAAAATATCTTGTTTTCCGCTCATTTAGATTTAACTTTAACTCTAAGTCTTTAAAAAATCACCAAAATCTTTGGCTCAACTTTCTTTTGGTCCAAAACCTGTAGACAAAATATAAATACCCAAAAACGTAAAATAAAATAAAATTATAAAAATCTAAAAATAAAAACTAAACCTAAAAACCTAATATTTTAGGAATCATTAACGTTTACAAAGCTTTGGGCGGCAACCTAGCAACAAGCTGGGCACCAACACCTTTTTGAAAAGAAAAATAAATCTAATACCCTAAAAATAAATCCGCGTCGGCAACGCCAAAAATTGATGTGTCGTAAAAAGTGATAAAAAAAAATCGTTCATCAGACTTGTGAGGGTTGATTGTTAGACTTAAATTCTAATATTTAAACTAGAAACTCAAAACTAAGGTTATATCAAAATTATAAAACGCATCGAGACTAAGGATTCCACCATTAACCAATTAAGTTATTCAAATTAACTAATATTCATGCAATTCTTACGTTCACGGTGATTATAATATATTCCATGTAGTAGATTTTCGAAGTAACAATTGTAAATCTCAAGTATGGAACATCAAAAGTTTTAAACTAAGCATAATCCATCAAATTAAATCACGATCATTCAATAAAAATCAATTATTCAATTTTAGTTCAATGAAAATAATCAAACAAAAATTACAAAAATTAATTAAAATAAAAATATACCACTTTTATTGGAACAATATCTTTCTCCATTTCCCTAACAAAGGGGATTAGCTTCTCATATTAATCAGCTGCTCAAAATATGTGTTTGTATCTCAAAAGTGTATGAAGAAGGAGAAAAAACTAATAACTCAAAGAATCTGCAACGCTACATAGGCGTTACAGATCTACTATTAAAGAGAAAGTGTTGCGAATTCGAAAATAAGCGTTAATGGGTGATCATGATCCTTTGTTGAAGAATGACGGTTCTGTGCAGTCAATGCTTCTCGAGTTCTTCTTCTTTTCAGCAGCAATTCTATGAAACTTGATTTTCTTTTGCTCCGTCTCCTTTTAAAATCCCCAAAAAATTATTTAAACTTGTGTAGACTCCTCTAGTACTCGAATACTCTTTATATACCCCACGGGAACCTTAGTCCGATTAAATTTATATTTTTATTTTTGCGCAAGTCACGACAAAAATCTTTTTCCTTATCTGTTTTACGCGTTTATGAGTTGTACAAATCCTTCCAAACACTCTATTAGATATATCCGGATCTTAGGAAAATTTATTTACCCATTAGTCTCTACGAATTTCTAAAAATCAAACGAGAGGAAAGGAAAGAAAGTCTCTCTATCTTGTTCTCGGCTTCAACCCGATGATCTAGCCGATCGATCTCTTGAATCAAACACACTCCATCCTGTTTAAATCTAAAGTCGAACCCTAACCAAAATCAACGATTTAATCTCTCAAAATTCACACAAAAACCAAACCCAAATTTCGCAACTTTCGCTGCAAGTTTTCCCGCCAATCTTCCCTTTGAATTTGAGAAGAAAGTGGTGCCCCCTATCCTCCACTGGGATCCCTTTAGCACATTCTGTGGTGGCTTTAGTAATTTTTGGGTGCCTTTATCACTTTCTTGAGCTAATTTTGCAAAAAAATATTTATTTCCCAAATATGAAAACAGAGACATAATATATCATAAGTATAAAATGATCACTAACAATAAATTTAGGCCTATCTCAATTTTGTATATATTATGGTGTAGCTGTTGGTATTAAACTTTTTGAGAACGACATTAACCATAACACCGCTGATGAAGACATTGTTGCTCGACTATCATTGAACCATTTTCCCATGATAACATGGCCGGTTTGTCAGGCCACCCTATGGCAAATGAATTCTTTTAAAAAAGCAAAAAAATAATACCATGAACCGAAGGCCATGGCCTGAGACACTGACGGATCTATGCACTTCTATGGCTGGGCACGTGCCCCCACCCCAAATCTCAATCCCGCGGTACATTTGCAGTGTACCAAAACAAAACCTCTCCAAGTCCCAACTTAATCAAAGATAAGATTCCTTCCATCATGGACGGTCCTATAATTAGTGTAATAAAGCAGGGATCGCAATCCGTATGAATTTGAACTAACCAATCAGAATTCATTTACCATTTGGCAAAGGAACTCTCATTCTCATTTAGGACTGCGATCCGCGTGAATTTAAACTAACCAATCAGAATTCATCTACTATATTACAAAGAAATCCTCATTTCCCTATAAATATCAGTTAACCAATTTCTCCAGCAATCACACAGAGTAAGAATTCTCAAGATCATCATAGTAATCAGAGATTTCCAGAGAGATTTTTTTTAGTATTTTCAATTCAATATGTCTCATAAAGTTGATAATCAAACCATGAAAGCAGCACCAGCGGCTGAGAAGAAATCAGTCAAGGAGAAGAAAGAAAAGGTTCCCAAAGAGAAGAAACCTAAATCTGATAAAGCTTCTCATCCTGCTCACCCACCTTACTTTCAGGTAAAGATTTAAAGAAACCCTAGAATTCAATTTCAATTTTAATTTTAATTTTAATTTCAATTTCAGTTATGTTTCTATGGGTTTTCATTTATTGGGATTTTTTATTAACTTAGGGTTTGGTTTTTGATCTTGCAGATGATTAAGGAAGCTTTGTTGGCATTGAATGAGAAAGGTGGATCAAGTCCATATGCAATCGCCAAGTACATGGAAGAGAAACACAAAGATGTATTACCAGCAAATTACAAGAAAATGTTAGGTGTTCAATTGAAGAACTGTGTTGCTAATCAGAAATTGATTAAGATTAAAGCTTCTTTCAAGCTCTCTGATGCATCTAAGAAAGAGATAACAGCCAAAGCTGTTGTTCCTAAACCAAAAAGTGTGAAATCTGTTGCTGCTGCTGATGAGAAGGCCAAGAAGAGGAAGAGACCAACAACATCATCATCTAAAATTGTGAAATCTGCTGCTGCTGTTGTTCCAAAACCGAAAACTAGTACGGTCAAGAAATCTGAAACTACTGCTGCACTGAAGAAGAAGAAAACTGCTGCTCCTGCAAAGAAAGTTGCTGCTACTCCTACAAAGAAAGCTGCTCCTGCTAAGAAAGTTGTTCCTGCGAAGAAGGCTAAGAGAGCTACTCCTGTGAAAGCTAAACAGCCTAAATCAATCAAATCTCCTGCTGCTAAGAGAGCTAAGAAGGCTACTGCTGCTTGATTAGATGCTTAAATAGAAATTGGTGTGCTTTTTTTTTTTATTGTTGTTAATCTTGTTAACTGAGTTTATTTATGTGATGTGAATGTAAAGAAATGAATTTCATGGATGTTTCTTTTACTGTGTTTTTGTTGGTTTGTCCTGCATTCTATAATCTTTCCAAAAGGCCATGAGAGTTGAAGCACTTTCTCATAAGTTGAGTTTGACCAGTAAAGAACTGACAATATCTTATAGCAGCCAGCCTTGGGTTTGATCAGATTAGAAAATCAGTTTGAAGTCTGTTGCCGCAACCTGCATGATGGAAATCATGTATAGCAAGCTTTAGAAAGTCAGCCTGCGGTAAATCCTTGTATGTCTGCGCATTAAATTTACATTAATTGGCATACATGAATGCTTGGCATCTTGGCTTTTCTTCCTTAAAAGCTTTTATGTTGGTATCTTTTACTTTTAGAGAGCATCCACATTGGTAGGATCTCGTTTTTAATAGTTAGCCAATATTACGTTGTGAATGAACCCTACAATTAGTGGTAGCTTGGACGCTCATATGCTTAACGGTAAGTGCTGGCATTTACTACTGACGAAGATTCGATTCCGTTCATATACTTGATTTAATCATCAAACGAGAAATAAATTTACGCTAAGTTACGTGTTCATCCCAAAAGAATTGCAGGACAACTTTAAATGCATAAGGTCCATAAAGAAGAAGTGCAATTAAACTTACCCTGCTACCTTTTCACCAACAATTTTTAGTGAAACAAAGTTAGCATGAGGAATTGGCTGATATACACAAATGATTTTCACTAGTTCTCTTGTATAGTTGCAGTTTTCGGGTACTTTAGAGTTTAGAGGGACAGAGTCCTTCGCCTGTACCTAAAAGATTTTCACCACTCATAAAGAAAATTGGCAAAATTTGTAACCTCAAGGAACACCTCATTGGCCAAATCAAAAGACTCACCATGGAGGAACTAATTTACCTTAGGCCGTCAATATTTGTGCGCAGGGGTACCTTTTTGCATTGAAGCCAGATTAGGATTTTATTTGTCAGAAACTAGAATATATGCCATTGTTAAACTATGGAACACAACAAATCGAAAACTACTACCGTCAAGAAATCTGTAACTACTGCTGCACCAAAGAAGAAGAAAATTGCTGCTCCTGCAAAGAAAGTTGCTATTGCTGCTGCAAAGAAAATTGCTCCTGGGAAGAAGACCAAGAAAGCTATTACTCCTGTTAAAGCTAAACATCCTAAATCAATCAAATCTCCTGCTGCTAAGAGAGCCAAGAAGACTGCTGCTGCCTGATTAGAGATGATTAGAGAGAATATTAACGTGTGGTGTTCTATTTTGTTAAAATCTTGTGTTCACTGTGTTTCTTTTGATGTGAATATAATGAAATTTCATGGATGGTTTCCCTTATAAAGCGTTTTGGTTGGTTTATCCTGCATTTTCTAATCTCCCAAGAGTTTGTATTATAAGGACTGATAACACATAGGCCATAGCCATAGTTAGTGAATTACTACCTAGGAAATGCAATTCATATACAATTGTTTCCATAAGAACTTCCTTGAAATCTCAGTCTCAATTTTCCACAGTGAACATTTTCTTTGTTGTTCTGCTGTTTTCTTGAAAACGCATTGTTTTGCAACTTGAAATGCATAAGCTTTTGTTGACTTCCCTTCCTTCGAAAGGAAGAAAACATATACAACCAAGATGCACAATGAGAGAGATACAAAAGTTTTGTTGTTATCTTCTGTTGGAGCAATGAGTTGGTGAAGAAAGCAATAAATTTCTTTCACGCATTTATCCTCGTAGTCATTAATTAGTGCCAATTTTGAGCAGACTAAAGGATCATCTTAATTTGACACTGATGTGCGTGTGCGTGTCTTGACTTCCCTTCCTTAGAAAGCCCCTATGTTGACATCTTTTTGAGAGCATCCACATTGGTAGGATCTTTATTAATGACTAGCCAATCTTCCCCATTCTTACACTGAGAATGAATCTATAATTCGTGGTAGCTACTAGCTAGCTTGGATCCTCCTATATAACGGTAATTGACCGTTAAGGCGAGAACTCGATTTCCGTTTATATGGTTGATTTGATCATTAACAAGAAGTGCATTTACGCAAAATTACGTGATCCCCCAGAAGAATTTGCAGGATAACTTTAAATGTATAAGGTTCTATAGCTTGCATAAACGCATACACATAGAGAAGCACAATGAAACAGAACTTGTTTCACCAAACATTTTTAGTGAAACAAAATTAAGATGAGGAATTGGGTGATAAACACTTGTACCAGAAACAATTTTTCACGACTTCTCTTGTAGTTCTAGTTTTCAGGTTTCATGAGAGACACCTGAACCACAAAAAGAATTTCACCACTCCTCATTCTCCTCATGAAGGAAATTGGTAAAATTCATGGCATCAAGGAACACCTCATTGGCCAAATCAAATATCAGGACCTAGTATTTTTTATCGCAAACTTAACCATTTTGCAGAGGAGACCCATTAGGCGTTTATGTGTTAGAAATTAGAACAGACGCCATTGTTGAATTATGGATCATAACGAATGCAAATATATAGAAACCGAACGAATTTATTATTAATTTCTTTGATAATGGTAAGCACACATTCGTACTTAGACCTCAATACAACAAAAACCAACTACTGAAGGCAAACAATCAAACTTTTTTTTATTTTTTTTTTTTGAACAAAAACAAACACAATAATAGAAATATATAAGGGTTGTAAGAATGACTTACGACTTCCCTTTTAGTAACTGTGTGCATAGATCATGAAATCAGTGCACAAGGTTGACCTGATACTTAAAAAGCGAATTGCCTTGGTCCAGACCAAAGCCAACGCCATATCCAAAATAAGGGAGAGAAGAAGTGGGTTTGATAGTTTCGAATAGTTGG
Organism: Papaver armeniacum; assembly: GCA_023531295.1. NCBI lineage: Eukaryota > Viridiplantae > Streptophyta > Magnoliopsida > Ranunculales > Papaveraceae > Papaver > Papaver armeniacum. The sequence goes on from JAJJWW010004417.1 coordinate 6,272, forward strand.
TGTCGCTGCAGATCTAGATGTTCTACTCATTCCAGAATTATTCCCAGTAAATATGAGGTTGTAGTGAACCACAATTTATCTGCGTCCTCAGCAATCTTAAGTTTGAGCGCATCAAGAGCAGCACAAAAAGATTTCCAACTCTTTTCCCCCTGAATCATCAATATGATGATCCCATTCCCACCAGCACTTACTCTTATTTGCTTCGGTAATCTTTTCTGACGGCTGGTCCTCTTTTTTCTCGGTTTCCAACCTCTCGAGTTCCTCGCTATATTCTTTGTTTAGTTCAAGAATTCTGGCTTCACGATGAGGCATGACAGGTGGAGTTGGATTCCTGTCGAAAGTATCTCCCGAGAGGTCATGATCGATAACAGTGTTACCGCAAAGAGTACCAAATTCATGAGCCTTCTTGAAGACACCTCCTTTACGTTTTGAGAAGGCAATCTGTCTTGCCTTCTCATTCCTAATTCTTTTAATTTGGATCTTATTTTTACCCATGCTTGGTTTTCTTGCCATGATTGAAATTATTTGTGTTTTTTTCTTTTGGAGTGGTGAGATAGTGGAGATGGAGATTTATAGGGGTTAAGATTTGTGTGAGTTGTATAGTAATAAATGGTAATAAATTCGTAGATTCATCTACTGGTGAAAGATTCAGTCTTAATTTTTTTTTTCTTGCAACCAAGTCTCATCCTCATTATTTTACTCTATCCATATTCCATGTCTTGATTTGCCTTCCATAAAAATCCCATATACAATGGCATCCTTTAGAGAGCATCCACATAGGTCGGATCTCTTTTCTTGTGACGCTCATATGTAAGGGTAACCGTCGACATTTACAATTAACAAAGATTGATCGAAACTAGATTGTGATAACATTCAATGAATGAATGTCTACATTGTATTGAGAACGATTTGAATCAATGAATGATTATTAGAAAAGATTAGTTTTAGGTACAGGACAGACTTGAGATTATATAGCTCTTCTCTATTGATTCGATTGTGCTAGAACCAAACTCAGTCGACCTCTCACGTGCTGTTTGCACGTTTTACAATAATCTCACCTCATGACATCATATGACTGGCACACACTCAAAGCAAACATACTCACCTGTACTCTATGTTATTACCCTCCCTCAATCTCCAGGTGGTGAAAGACAAGCGAGATTGCACAATAATACTAGAAAACATACTCACTGTTCGCAATATAAAAGGATAAAAAGCTCTCATTAGGCGACACACTTGCAGTTGTGACAAATGATGTTGCAGGATCACCGATGTAAATCCAGCAGCAAACACAACAAAGCATACAAAACCACAACACTCGTAAAATGAGAAAGGGTGATGTGGCAATTGAAGTAAGAGTTGCGAGGCACAAACCATAGGCGTTGAAAAGGAGCAGTAGTGTAAAAATAGTTGGTGCAAGAAAAAAGTCAGTAGGTGTAGTTAAACCATATTGCACAAACCATAAAGCGAGACATTTTGAAAGTACCAGGCACACACTCGCTAGTGATTGATGTAGTAAGTAATTAGCATGAAGAATCAATAGTTGCGGAGTTGTTGAAATATGAATAGCATGAAGCGCACTAGAGCCGGGATCGATGCAGAGAAAAAGCCAACTGAAGATATAGCTTATGTTTAGCGCCATTAGCATTACAGTTGTGGCAGTAGTAGTTGGAGTAGAAAACATAGAAGGCATAAAAGCTTGACATAACGGGATGTGTGGCAACCTTTACTTGCTAGAGCTTGATGAATGAAACATGTGTCGAGAGCAAAGTTACGGCCTGAGCAAATAAACTTAGAGTGTAATCAAACAACTGCAGTTGATGTAGCTTGAATGTAGAAGCATAATGTTGTAGAAGCATAATGTTGTAGCAAGCAGAATATGACTATTTCGGTGCATGGAGTTGAGCATACAAACCGTGAGGAATATAAAGTGTAGCAGCGGTAAAAGATAAACGGGGAGCGTTAGTGGTGTAGTAGTAAGGACACACCGCGGCAACACTCCCATGAAAATTTCATGCTCATCACATAAATTTGGCGGGGAGAAAAATGAAGCACTAAAGCATTCTCCTCAACATGTAACCACTTATCCAACACACTTGAGCTGAATTAATATGTTTTATCCAAGAAATCAGAACGATGTCCATCAAATAACAAATTATTGCTACGATTGAAGAACCTTATTGCGGTACTCATGAAAGTACCCATTATTGTGCGGGAAAAGGAAGGAATAACAAATCGAAAATGATAAAGATAACTAGAGACAGGGCTACTTCGAGGAATTGAAAGTAGACTCATCAAAGAGAACATCAGCCTGAACTTAATATAACTCACCAATTCCTATCCCATAACATCATCTTCAGTTTCATCATTAAGCTTGCAAAGCCAACTCACTCTTGAAAGAGGATTGTACAAAACCGGTACCAATGGGATGAATTGATAACAAGCCAATTAAGCACATATAGTGCAACAAACACTCATTTCATACACACATCAATACACATCACGTGATTTAAGAAGAGATTTTCCTCACTTTCAAGTGGAACAACTTTAAGCTTCTCTCTTATCTAGACAAGGTGTAAAGGAGATAGGCATGCTCAGACTCAAAAGCGCGTGTATCCAGCACAAGTAGGACTTGATTAAAAACTAGATGCCACAATTCTAGTTATGATGAAAAAGTTTTTGAAGACGGCATTGTGCATTTGTTGAGTTAGTGATGTAGAAGTTGAACACATGAGGTTAAAACCTAAAGTAATCTAAAGATATCAATGGAGATTACAGCAGAGACCCAAATTTGGTTGATGAGGTAAGTGATTCCATTCTAAAACAAACAAACATGGAATTGAAATAACCAAGAGCTCAAACCCCAAAACTGAGTTTTAGATCCAAAATCATGCTTAATCTTTTTGACGACGTGGCAATACTAGCATCAGGATCAAATACAACCTCACCCTACTTAACCATCAATAATCACAACTGCATACTAGTTCCATGAAAACAAACTCTGTGAACAGAATTGATGAAATTAAAAGAACTCAAACCTTATGATTCGTACACTTCAGCTCCAATACGAAAATCAAACTCAGAAACATCATGTAAAATGCAAGATTCTTCAACACATTGTGAGGACTGCGTTGAAGTAAGATATGAGACCAACAACTTCTCAATCTTCTGTTGAATCCAATCGGTGGAACGACTTTAAGTTTTCGCCCTAACTAACCGTAGTGTAGCGGGACTAGAACACGCTCGGACTATCTCGGCATCAGGAATCAAGAGCAACGGATCTTGATGAAGAAATTATTTGCAAAACAAGCTAATTATGATGGAAATTTTTGGTTGAAGATGAAATTAGAAGATGTTTTGGTTCGAAATCTAGATCTGAGATTCAATTCTTTGTAGGATAAAGAACAATCTGTGGATTTTTTTTTTTTTTGATGAAGAACAATCAGAGTTTGATGATGATATGATGAACAGCAGCAGGAGATGAAGAATCAGGTTGAAGCAGTGGAAAAATTGGATCGATACCCTCAGAAATTCATGATTTCTGAGTCTGATACCATGATAACATTCAATGAATGAATGTCTACATTGTATTGAGAACGATTTGAATCAATGAATGATTATTAGAAAAGATTAGTTTTAGGTACAGGACAGACTCGAGATTATATAGCTCTTCTCTATTGATTCGATTGTGCTAGAATCAAACTGGAGTCGACACTCTCACGTGTTGTTTGCACGTTTATAATAATCTCACACTCATGACATCATATGACTGGCACACACTCAACAAACATACTCACCTGTACTCTATGTTATTAGATTGTCGTTTATATTGTTAATCATCAAGCGAGTGAGTTACGTGAAGATTTTGTGGGATGAGGAATTGGTTGGTAAATCACCCACATTCACAGTTCTTGTGGCAGTTTTCGGGTCGAATAGGAAGACGGTGGACCTTTGCCCATACCACGAAAGAGTTTTGCAAAAATTTTAGCCCTACCCATAATAATTCCAGGTCCGTTTCTATTCTGCACCTAACTTTTCAGCAACAAGACACTGTTGGTTTTGGATTATTAACTCATTGAGTACATCCTCAAAATCGAAAGTCCTTCAAGAATCACCACTTTTGGTCAAAATGACCCCACCAAAGTCAAGACACTACTTAGCCCGTCGAGTCCATATTATTTTGTTACCTTGTTACGCAAGAGGTCTTTGTTGTTACATAACCCTTGTGTTGGTACAAAGGTTTGAGAAACATAAAAGTTATATGTTCGAACAAATTAAGGGTTTTGCGATCGGCGATTATTACTACGGTATTTTCTCGCAATAGAACAATGGAGTTGATCTGGTTTTCCTCTTACTTGTACTGGTAACTTTCTCAGGGGGCTAAGTGGCAAATGCCCAAAATCGACCCCATGGTTGAGAAAATGCCCGGACGTTAGGGAAAAGATTAAAATGCCCCAAATCTTTATCAAAATGCTCCAACCGTTACTTTTGACGTTAGAGATGGTTAAGTGGTCAAATTAGCACGCATGTGGTCCCGCACGTGTGAAAAGATGACATTTATACCCTTATGACAAATGGCCGACATAAGGGGGGACTCGTTTTGGACGGTCGCCACTACCAAACGAACAACCACCAACCACCACCGCTGCCACCACCGCCACCACCACCACCACCGCCACCACTACCACCACCATCCCCACCACCGCCACCACCACTACCACTAGAACAACCACCACCAACACCACCGCCACCGCTAACGCCTCCTCCTCCACCACCACCACCACCACTGCCATCGCTACCGCCTCCTCCACCACCACCACCATACGCACTACCACCGCCACCGCCACCAACACCGCCACCACCACCACCACTAATACCACCACTGCTACCACCAACACCACCACCACCACCGCCACCACTACCACTACCGCTGCCACCACCACCGCCACCACCAACACCAACACCACCGAACCTAAATCAACGCCAAACCACGAACCCCCAAGCCCTAAACCTTAAACCCCTCGAAACCATAGATTCCGCCGAAGGGCAAAGAGACCATTCATAACACAGTTGACCAGTCAAAATCTGTCAAAATGCCCATTTTGACTATTGTATGTAAAAGTAACGGAATGGGGCATTTTAATCTTTTCCCTAACGTCCGGGGCATTTTCACAACCTTAGGGTCGATTTTGGGGCATTTTGCCAATTAACCCCTTTCTCTAACACAACACCTTCTTTTTTTTTGCCTGTGCACTTTTCTTAGTATGAAGATTGGACTCTTATTGCTTCCATGGGTGTGGGATTTCTATACGTCGTGTATATTTAGCACAAGGTATATCTATGCTCTACGTCTCCTATTATTTCTGTTGGGTACTAATTAACATTAGGGTTCAACACTCTTGAATATATTGCCATCACCGACTTTCATTAAGATTGGACTCTTACGGCCTTATTCAACTTCCATTGTTATCATCAAGACCTACGAAGCAATTTTGTTATGCTTTCACTTTCATTATAAGTCATCAAGGACCTACATTAGTTTCTTTTCTTCGTTCCACTACACCATTTTTAGAATTCGCAGCGGTGCCCGCCGTTCTTGACCAGCTTCACTGTGACAAAGTAGCGTTCAAAACACGGTGTTGCATTTTTCGCAACAAGATAAGCTTTCAGATGCGACTCTTGGTCGCCAATGGGGATCCGCAACGTACTTTGCCATTGCGACCCTTTTTATTCGCAACCAAGGCATGCCGTTGCTAACTTTGTTTCTAATTCTGAAAATTCCTACCCTAACTAAAATATTATTGGTTCGGGTTTAATTTCTTTGTTTCGGGGGTTCTAACTTAGCAACATATTATAGACGTTGCTAATATTTTGCAACATATAAAAAAAGGTCAAGTCTTCATTGACTGGTCAAAATCCATTTCCCCCATGCAAGTTACCCAATTCCACATTCATCATTTCACGATATACAAACTACAATGTCATTCAATGGACACAAAACTATATTGTTGAGAATCACAATAGCCGATACAAATGTATACAAAATCATTTATATTATAAAAAAGATATTCTTCAATTAAGTTAACAAAAAGTATCGAGTACGAGCTACAAATGTATACAAGTATCACTGGCGGACTTACAAGTCAAAGAACAGGGCATTCGCAGTCAGTGCAGAAGTAATGTGATTAGATGACACCAATCAACTCGGCCTTCCAAGATCATATCATCTGCCGATAGGAATAAGTGAAGTGGATCTGACGAGTACAAAATTCCAGCAACCTTTCAAGATATATCAAATATATCCACACTTTCTTTTGTTTCATCTCAATCACCTGCAACATATACTTTGAGTATAAGTTATAGAAGACATGTACTCGATTTAAATAAAGCAAGAAAAGAGAGGCAAAAGCTTATCAAATGGGATAACTCGCCTTAGTGTAGGCCATTATCCAGGTGAAATAATGAGACATAGGGTATGTAAGATGTGGAAATTCAGTAAGGACCTGGTATTTTTCTTTGAATCGCACGGACGGAAACAAGAGAATTCAATCATAGAGCAGTGAGAGTGTTGAATAACCGATTAAGGAAAAGCTGAGAGTAACATTTCATCATGAATACATGCCTCACGCAAACCTCGGACGATTGAAGTACATGAATAAGTAACATGGCAAGATTTACAATCCCATGCAATGATAAACAACTCAGAGAATGGTGAGGCAGGATGATTAGTCTCACTGAAAACATATTAGGATAAAGGTGAATTTCATCATACTCTCCTTTTGTAACACACGATGAAATACAAAATACATTAGTGCAAAACATATAAGGATATTAAAAAAAAAACTTGAATCTATATATCAAAAGAGATGTTTCGACTAAGGAATAACATTGTTGGATGCCCAAGCTCTATGCTAAGTACAAACAGTAAATGATGAGTAACTTAGGTTGAGTTATATGAACTCTGATGGTTCACATACCTGTCTCATGGTGGATCGGATAGAATGTTCTCAATCTTTGGATCCTACATACCCTAGGTCTGCACAATAAAAATAACAAAATTGTTACACAATTACACATACTTCTCAACAAACTAATATTTTCAGTAATCAAAGTTACTTTGTTCCTTAAACGAAGACTTGTAATCTTTTTATTGACCTAGCCCTATAAGATTTTTTTGATCATGGAAATGAGAAAGTATATAACAAAAATCACTCTGTCCATACCAAACTAGACGTGTATGAATCTAGCTCGCCATTCTCGACAGGAGGTAGATTCAAAAGCACTTGGAGTCATGCTCCTCATGGTTGCCTCACCAAGCCTCTTTCTGAGAAGTCAAGATGAACCAAGAGATGCTTGAAGGAAAAGATTGTCCTCCATGCCGCCAAGGCTTCCGCAAGACTTGAAAGATTACGCATGGAGTTGCCTCCTATGAAAAATGGGGAAAATCGAAATGAATCGGGGAAAAAAAAGTTTAAGACCTGAGCAATCCAACAAAATTTACCATTTTCAAGATACGCATTGATGTTTTTGTTCGTATGAGATTGATCGGTAAGAAGATTTGAAGATGGAACTTCCTTTCCAAATCCGATCTAGTTGTTTTATCCTAGTTCTAATTCCGTGAAAAAAATAGATCCCAATATCAGAAATCGTGATAGTATCTAACAAAAAACAACATCAAGAAGAAGGTTATGGAGACAAAGATATGTTGTAGCATAAGTTCAAGAACAATGTATATGGTATGCTTGTCAATACACACCTACGTCACAAACTCAAAACTACTCTCTCGTAATAGTTTGTTGTCCGACTTTAGATCCATCGTTCTTGTACGTGTTTATTATTATTGCTCCTTAATTTATTTTTCAAGTTGATTGACACGAACTTCAGGTAGAAACTGACTCTTGTGTCCGAGATATTCCTATCGATTTTCATATGCTCTTTGTCTCTCTTTTTCAAGAGATCGACTTAATCGTGTTGGCTCGGCTCTAAGACATGAGATCCGAAATCCGAGCACTAGCAAGAAAATAACTAAGAATCCATTACTGGGATAATTAAACTAAATGAATCAAGAAACGTGTGCTTCAAAAAACAATCATTCGAGATATGGTCCGAGAAAGGCGTTCATTCATGACTCTCGCTCATTTTCCCTACTTTGCTTCTTGGCCTTCGCCCCGCCACAATGAAGACAAGCTCCGCATCCAATAAAATCACATACGTTCCACAACCAAATAAATCACAGTGAGACGGAAGCAAGCACCCCGACAACAAATAAATTTAGGAACAATCGCTTTCTAGTCAAGGAGGAAACATTGAACAGGACAAAGACATACCGATAAGGAACCAATCTATCCAACTATGACAGGACAATAAGCTCCCCTTTCCAAATCATCTTGGCTTTCCGAAATCCATAGCACAATATAATACCTCAGATTTATATTCAAATTTAAAAATAGCGAAGAAGATAAGATACTAAACAACCCATCTAAGTTTTACAACAAGTAAGGCGACCTCATAGTCAAATAAACCCGGTAGGTCGGACTTGAGCACCCTGACAGCAAAAAAGTAATAGGAACAATTAGTAGGGAGAAAACGTAAGAGAGATTGCAAACAAAGAATTCTTTCTGAAGTGAAGAAACTAAAACCGATATAAACCCCTAAAAACGGAGTTAAAAGTTGATCGATGTTTCACATCCTAGTAAGGAACCTATCTATCCAACTATGACACAAAATAAGCACTCTATCCAAATCCTCTTGGTTTTCCGAAATCCGAGAGCAATGTAATACATCAGATTCATATTCAAATTTATACAAATGAAAAACACACATGTGTTGTATATTGAAAAATAGCGAAGGAAAGATAAATAGATACAAAACCACCGATCGAGGCTTCGCCACAACTAAATAAATCACAAGAGTGAAACAAGTACCTCAAATTGATGAGTGCCAAATAGTGCATATTTATACACCTTTTTATTGGCACTTTACTCATCTTTTGCGCTTAGAAATCGGATATTATCCCAGCATTTCGTGTTTTCTTTGTTTTCAAGAATAAATATTTGTATTAATTAATTTCGTGTTTTTAGGTAATAAATAAAGCCCTGAGAATACGAGGAGCCAAAAGAGCGAAGAATTGGAGTCAAACATCTATGGATAGATAGCCAAAGCCCGCACGCGAATCATTGCAAACCAACAAGGAAGACATGGGCTAGAGCTACCCACGACCAGGATCCGAACCCGCTCATTCCGAGCCGTTGAGATCTCATCACACGGTCGCTCCTTCACTCACATATTTCTCGATGCTCCGCTTCAACACCAAATCGCCTCGCCTCCCCTCGACCGTTCAGATTTCTCCAGCTAGATCCTACGCTCGCTGATGCCTTCCCATCGACACTTCGTTGTGCCCGCTCAACACCCAAACTACCTAACCCTATACCCTCTCGACCAACACTCATTTCCATTTCCATCTTCTCTTTCCTCTCGACCAACTCCTCTGCCAAAACCACCTTCCCCTCACCCCGACAGCGGTCTGAGCTCGCATGTACATCACCACCTCCATCACCTCCTGACTCTAGCCACAACCACCATCCCCTAACGTCTCTCTACCTAGTTCATAGCTTCTTCTCTAGGAGCTAAGATCGAATAGAGAAAACTAGGGTTAGGGTTCTCATCCAATCGATCAATTGAGGGAAGCCATCATCTCGGAGCCATGACAAGTAAGAGGGAAGCGATTCAGTATGGGTACCGTATCTTCATTTAATTTCTATTCTAAATTAAATTAGGGTTTGTATTTTGGAAAAGTTTTTGCATGTATAAATACTTAACCGTGGGTATGTAATAGTTACGCCTGGATTAGCCGGAGTGTCAATTAGGTTTATTTTGCTTAAATTGTTATTTTATCATGTTCTAGTTTAGTTGCAAAGGTTTCATTGAAACCCTCATTCTCTACTTTGTTTTAACTCTGTGAACTATCTTGAGTACTTAATATCATCAAATGTCTTCAATACAAGTATCCAAAGTGTTTTCTCTCACAATGGATGCCTTGCATCCATTGTAGTTAGGTTACAACTACATTGAGGTTCTTGCAACTCATACTTTAGACCCAAATGCTGATCCCTTTGACTAGTTGTACTTAATTAGACAACTAGTGCCCGGGTCAAGACTTTAGTTGTTCTTTGAAGCATTACAGGGAGAGATAAGTGGTGGTTTGACACCACGCCCTTATCATCATAAGGCAAGAAAGTCTCAACTCGATTGAGCACACGGTAGGGAGTGAGTGGTGGAATTGAGACCTTAGCATCCCCTGTCACTATTTATTATACCTTAGTTTAGGATTACATTTCACTACTTCCACTGTATTCAAAACCATCTCGTTATCACTTGTTACGTCACTAGAACTCATTGAAGAAAGCCATTAGATCACCTTAGAACACCACAAGTCTCTGTGGTTCGACTCAGTGACGTGCCAGCTTCTACAACCAAGACACCGTGCACTTGCGGTATTACCGTAGGCCATATAATTTACCCATCTTCCGTGCTACCAAGTTTTTTTGGGCGCGTTCGGGGGACTTGGTGTGCCCTGTGATTTTCGGCTAATACATCACTGAAGTTTTCATCCTTCCTCTGTACATACTCACCTTGTGTTATTTCTTTTAGTGTAACTTAGCTTGTTTTACCATTGCATCCAGTTTTCTTTGCCGCATTGCATCTTAGCCGTTCACCCCGCATCATTAGCATAACTTAGTGTGCATTTACAATCATAATTTGTCTTTAGTATCGCTCGCCATCTGTTGCTGTAGCTTAACTGTTCTCTGTTCTTGCATTTCTGCATCTATTTCTGCACCTGCAAAGTTATTCTCCCCTGTCACTTTTAACTCCCCTGTCATCTGCATCTATTTCTGTTTGCCATCATCCCTTATCACTTTTAACTCCCTGTCAGGTCAAGTTATTCTCAGATTGCATCATTCTCTTTGCCTTAAGTTGCATATTGTGGGAGCTAAACTCTTCTTGAGCACGGTACACCGCAAAGTTCTTGGAGCCCGGTGAGGCAAGTAAGAGCAAATGTTAACAAAGCCGCCCAAACAAACCACGAGCTCTTGAGCAAGCCCAAGGAGTGGGAGAAAAGGTGCAAAGTTCTCGTGCATACCTTCGTGAGCCTCGTGAGCTACTTATGCATGCTAACATTGTGTATAACCTTAGCATTTGAATGACCTGAGCATAACCCTGACCCGTTAAGCCCGCTTGCCTTGGCTTTAGCCCATTGTATGTTTTGTCTTTGTCTTTGTGCGCAAAACCTACTTTTGGAATTTCTTTGAGCTTGTGCCGTGACTTGGATAGCCTTAGCTCCCACCGCCCCGCATGACTCAAACCTCAAGCTGTTGAGCTTGTCTCTGCTGGTTAGCCTAGGTTAGTGTAGCAAGCATAACCTTTGTCACCCCTCGAAGCTGTTGGGCCAACTTGCGGTCTTGACTGTTGAATTCACACACCCTTGCATGCTAGCCTATATTGCCATTTGCATGAGCCCCCGTTTTCCATTTGCCGAACTTTTGTGTGCACCGAACTACCCCGAATCATGTGACACTTGAGCAAACCTTGAAAAATCTGAAATATATGCATATAGTGGTACCGTGTTAGCTGCTGAACTTTGTGTGGCTCCGAGCATAATCCTATGCACATCTCCCGTCATTTGATCACCGCGAGCTAATTGGAGTGGAAAACCCCGAGCTCCCGCTACTCGTGCTCAATCCAGCCCCTGAAGCCGTGGAGTGAGCTGTAGTTGTGCCGTGTTGTCAACCCCGAGCTTACCTGTGTGACTCCTGTGCATGATCTACCCGTCAATCTTGTGTATAACCCCGAGCTTTACATGAAGCATTGACCTCAAGCCCCTGTAGCTTTGAGGTTGAACGGAGTAGTGTGGCCCGAGCATACTTGTGTGGCCCGAGCATACCTACGAGCCGTGCTCAAATGCATGCACTCTGTTGCACCTCCCCAAACCAGCCCCATAACTTGGCTCGCAACTGGGCTCTGTGGAGTAAACCAAACCCACTAAAACCCAACCATTGGGCTCCACATAGCTAGAACCCAACCGGGCCCGTGCAACAAACTAGAACCCACATTGTTAATGAACATTAGCCGGGCTAACTCAACACAACTCGAGTGCAACCAAACCGAGCCCAGTCTGTTTGGCTGTACCCCCCTTTTTCACTGGGCTGCATATGTTAACCTAACTTGGGCTTAAACCAAAACTCAGCCCAACTCAATTCACAACTGGGCTATACTTTTTCAAGCACAATCTGGGTTGTGCACATAGCCTAGGCTTTGCACACAACTACTGGGCTTCCCACATAAACCAAACTTTCCCAACAAACCAAATGAAACCCAACAAACCAAAAAACCCAATAAACCAAACTAAACTTTGAGTTCAATTTGAGTACTAAATCATGTCGATTTTGTCCGCATCTGGGATGGAAACAAATCCCCTTAGAGAGCGTGCTTACGGCACGCTTCACAGATGAACCCCACATACCATAGTGACTTTAGGGAATTTTATGCGCCTTCTCAAGGCCCTGATCTCACATACCCTAATCACTATGAGCACATGTATCATCCATCACATGTTGAGAATGAACACTCTCCTCATACCCAGTCATCACTTCTAGATCAATTAGAAGCTCGATTATCCGCTTAGAAAGGCAATCACATGAGCGATCACGTCAAATCTAATCCCCCTAGGCAATATGAAATGCATGCTTGCACCTTATGTGGTGGCTTAGACCACCTGCCGGATCTTGTTATATTTTGCATGCTTTTAGGCAGTCTAGGAAAACCATGATAATCCAATGAACGAAGTGTCTAGAAGTGACTATTGGGACCATAATCAACCCGCACACATGCATCATTCACCACAGCTGGGGAGATGAACAATTTTATACTCCCCCAACTCCTAGTTTGCAATCAACAATGGATACACACTCATGGAGCTAAATGCTAGGCTTGAAATGAATGCAATGCATGACCATCCATATAGCAACATGTCTCAATTTCCTTCTCTAGTGAACCTCATGCCAACCATACAATGAATATCCATATGAGGAATGCATACCCACTAGTGAAGACTCTCCTTCAATGGAACAACTCAAGATGATTCTTCAAAGGAACCCGATTGAGTTACAAAATGATAGGATTGAAAATAGTGTTTCTAGTTTTACTCATGCAACTAACATTGAATATGAACCTAATCTAGAGGTAGATGAGTACACTAAAAATACTACAATTTTGAATGGAGAGATGGATTTTTGCTATGATGATGATGATGATGATGAATATGAAGAGCATGTGTATTTTGAAAATGTAATAGAATCTTTAGGTTCGGAGACATTAAGTGTCTCTCCCGTGAACCCTATGAATGATGCTTCTTGATATTCATGCATGTGATATTGATGTGGAACCCAGTGCAATTATCCCGTGAAAATGACCATGATTTACCCACTCCTGACCTTAGGAAAGAGTGTGACGGGTGCAAATGATTTTATACATGAACACAACTTAGATGTACCTAACCTCTCTCCTGAGTCACAAATTGAAACTCCTCCACCAAACCTAGGTGTAGTGTGTCACAAAATTGCAAAACCAACTTTTCTAAAAATGCCTAACTTAGGCCTAGAACTTTGTGCTTCCCAAGTCCTCTTGGACTATTTTGCATCAAAGTATAACACTCTTAAGGAGCCACAGTTGGAATGTGTAGGTCCATCTGTAATTAGCAAAACTCATTTTGAGTTAGACCTTTTGCATGATGTACCTTTAAAATTGCAAGATTTTGTTCTCACAAACACACATGTTCACAAGTTTAGGTTTTGGGGAAACTCCTTCACATCTGAGTCTTACTTGCACTCTCATGTGATATTTGTGTAAGATTGTTGATGGTTGTACATATCGTCTTTTGGGTTGATCCTCAACTCTTTAGACTGTTGGTTTATGGTGCATTTTCATTGTATATCCAGTAGGACTTGTTAAATTTTTCTTTTCTTGATTCGGTTGAGTCTTCTTGCACATATATTATGCTAATCCGATATGATCTCCGTTGAGAATATTGGATTCTAGCTTTGACTAGTGAAGCTCCAAACCTTGCTTCCGCCGACATTTAGGTAATCTCTTCCCTTTTCTCTTTTCAGCATAGTTCTCATGGTATGTGATTGTTTAAATTTTCCTATATGTTGACACATTGAGGACAATGTTTGATTTAGGTTTGGGGGTGCTTTTGCATTTAGAGTTTTTAATCTTTTATTTTACCTCTTATTTTCAAAAAAAAAAAAAAAAAAAAAAAAAAAAAAAAAAATTCAAAACTCTTTTTGTAAAAACCTCCAACTTTTAGAGATTTTAGAGTCACTAGCATGCTTCTAGCTATGTTTACATAGAGAATCACCGAAATAATGAAATTGGAAGTACGGAGAACACAATCGGGTTTCTTAGTTGATTAGAGCGTTAAAGTTGGATTTAACCATACCGGAGGGCGAATTAGGTGCTGTTTAGATATTCGGTAGTAGAATTGTGATCACCCATAGTGGAGACTACCCATTTTACATCAAGCGAGGTACCGACCTTCACTCTTTGTGACTTTCTAGAAAAGCTTTTAGAGTGTGTGTCACCGTACGTCAATTCCGGGTAGGAATGGTGAGCTACCCAACTTCGCACCACTTTCAGCACTACTTTTGATCTCTTGAGTGCTAATTCCGTCAATCATGAGGGTGACGTCTAAAGATGAAAACTCCTTCTAAATATCGATTTGCAGTTAGCATCTCTCTCTCTCAATCAGCAAGACCCATAGAAACACATCATCGTCAGCAAGCGGAGCATTAGCAGAATATTTGAAGAAAAGTTGAGATAGTCCAAGGTTACATATTTCAAAGGAAAAGAAGATGAGAATTAATGAAGTTTGTGAAAATTTAAATTTTATCGTTGTTATATTTTGTTAAAAAAAAAAAAAAAAAAAAAAAAAAAAAAAAAAAAAAAAAAAAAAAAAAAGTGTTGTATTATTTTTATTCCATGTACTTGAAAAAAAAAAAAAAAAAAAAAATTATTATTATTATTAAGTTTTTGTGAAGTTCAGAAGTTCGTCATCAATAGTTGAAGACTGAAGACCGAAGACCGAAGATTGAAGACGTTTCTATGGTTCTTATGAGAGATTGATGTTAATTGCCGATCGGGTGAGAAGTGAGTGAGTACTCCCACCCTTGCTAATGGTTGATTTCCTTTCTTAGAGATCATCAAAAAGATTCTTTTGTCCACACTTCGTGGAGTCTCAGGATTTTATTTCGGAAGGTTATCCTTCTTACCTACAACGTGTGCAGGATTTCTCTCTTTATTCCTGCTGCACACATGAGAGACTAAAAAGCGATCTTTTTGAGTGCAATTATCATAAAATCCTAATGGTGAGGCGAAGTCGAGGCTTATGATCACAATCGAATCCGAATTCTTTCATATGGTATGGTTACTTCTCGCTCAACACTTAAGGATGAGAATGCGTTCTTTGATAGTTCTAACTTCTGTTACTAGCATGCAGAAACTCTATGTCCTCATAGCTTCTTGGAGGCTTGAGACTCTTTTACACTCTTTAAAGTTGGAGAAGGTTTTGTGGGTACACCTCTGGTAAACCCTCACGAGACCACAACTCGTCCACTAGGGACACCTAGCGGTTTAAAGGCTTAGTGCATACGCTAAATGCATTCGAGAGACCTGCGACGGGGTATAGTTAGATTTCTTATTTTCTCGTTTCACTTGAGGACAAGTAAAATTCAGGTTTGGGGGTATTTGATGAGTGCCAAATAGTGCATATTTATACACCTTTTTATTGGCACTTTACTCATCTTTGCGCTTAGAAATCGGATATTATCCCGCATTCTGTGTTTTCTTTGTTTTCAAGAATAAATATTTGTATTAATTAATTTCGTGTTTTTAGGTAATAAATAAAGCTCGGAGAATCGAGAGCCAAAAGAGCGAAGAATTGAGTCAAACATCTATGGAGCGGATAGCCAAAGTTCGCACGAACTGTCAGTTGCAAACCAACAAGGAAGACATGGGCTAGAGCTACCCACGACCCGGATCCGAACCCGCTCATTCCGAGCCGTTGAGATCTCATCACACGGTCGCTCCTTCACTCACATATATTTCTCGATGCTCCGCTCAACACCAAAATCGCCTCGGTTCTCCCTCGACCGTTCCAGATTTCTCCCGGCTAGATCCTACGCTCGCCGATGCCTTCCCATCGACACTTCGTTGTGCCCGCTCAACACCCAAACTACCTAACCCTATACCCTCTCGACCAACACTCCATTTCATTTCCATCTTCTCTTTCCTCTCGACCAACTCCGCAAAAACCACCTTCTCCCTCACACCCGACACGGTGCAGTAGCTCCGCATGGACATCACCACCTCCATCACCTCCCGACTCTAGCCACAACCACCATCCCCTAACGTCTCTCTCTACCTAGTTCATAGCTTCTTCTCTAGGAGCTAAGATCGAGATAGAGAAAACTAGGGTTAGGGTTCTGTCCAATCGATCAATTGAGGGAAGCCATCATCTCGAGCCGCACAAACGGAAGAGGAAGCGATTCAGAGTATGGGTACTCTGTCTCTTCATTTAATTTCTATTCTAAATTAAATTAGGGTTTGTATTTTGGAAAAGTTTTTGCATGTATAAATATCAGAACCGTGGGTATGTAATAGTTACGCCTGGATTAGCCGGAGTGTCAATTAGGTTTATTTTGCTTAAATTGTTATTTTATCATGTTCTAGTTTAGTTGCAAAGGTTTCATTGAAACCCTCATTCTCTACTTTGTTTTAACTCTGTGAACTATCTTGAGTACTTAATATCATCAAATGTCTTCAATACAAGTATCCAGTGTTTTTCTCACAATGGATGCCTTGCATCCATTGTAGTTAGGTTACAACTACATCGAGGTTCTCGCAACTCATACTTTAGACCCAAATGCTGATCCCTTTGACTAGTTGTACTTAATTAGACAACTAGTGCTCTGGGTCAGCACTTTAGTTGTTCTTTGAAGCATTACAGGGAGAGATAAGTGGTGGGTTTGACACCCTGCCCTTATCAGTCACAAGGCAAGAAAGTCTCAACTCAGTTGAGCACACAGTAGGAGTGAGTGGTGGAATTGAGACCTTAGCATCCCCTGTCACTATTTATTATACCTTAGTTTAGGATTACATTTCACTACTTCAGCCGTATCGGCAAAACCATCTGTTATCACTTGTTACGTCACTAGAACTCAGTTGAAGAAAGCCATTAGATCACCTTAGAGCACCACAAGTCTCTGTGGTTCGACTCGTACGTGCCCAGTTCTACAACCAAGACACCGTGCACTTGCGGTATTACCGTAGGCCATATAATTTACCCATCTTCCAGGCCTACCAACAGCATATAAATTACAGGAACAATCACTTGTTGGACAAAAGATAGATTGCAACCCAAAAATTCCTTCTCAAGCAAAGAAACAAAATCTAAAACCCGACATAAACCCCTAATAGCTAAAGCATAGCTAAAAGTATAGTCGTCGTTGCACATCACTGAGTAAGAAAACCAATCCCTCCATGACAAACAACAAGCTCCTTTCCAAATCCATCAGCTCCCCGTAATCAAAAAGAACGTTATAAATCAATTGATATCTGAAATTATGCGTAAAGAACACATTACAAGGACCCATTGCTCTAGAATCGTATACAAACAAGACGAAAGAGAGAAGAAGAAATTGGAAAACCGAAATCGAAAAAAACAGATTCACAAATGAAACCCTAAATCGATAAACTTAAATCAAAATTCCTAAAATCGAAAATAGTAGATTAATAGACGAAACGCTAAATCAATAAACTTAAATGAACCCTAGAAATCGATAAACTTAAACTTAAATCTATAAACTGAAAAAAAATTATTCACTACAGAAACCCTAGAAATCATAATCTATGAACCCTATAAACTGAAAGGAAACGATGACGTAAACGATTATACCTGGACGTTGATTTTAATGGTTTTTGAGATGAAGTTCTTCACGGACATGGAGAGGAGATGGAGTTCAAAGATGGAGAGGGGATGGAGAGGGGATGAGAGGAGAAAATAAGATGAATTTTCCTCTCGATAAGGAAGATATAGGTTAACTTAAGGTGAAGGGTGGAAACAAAAAGAAGCATACTTGACTGAGAGTTTGAGTTGGGGCGTGTTTATCGGCTCCGGTGTTACGACCAAACAAGCGATTCGCACGCTTGAACCGCGAGCGCGGTTGTGGTCGCAACCTCCAGGATGAGGTTGCAAAATTGAAACGGCAAAAAGAGTTGCGAAATTCTACGGTTTAATCCGAAACGGAAAATTCACAACCGACCTTATGCCGTTATGAATCTTAGTTGCGAAATCCTTAAAATGGTGTAGTGTTCCATCATCGTTGATTCATTGTCCTTGCTGAATTCATTATGCACATAGCCAGAAGTTACAAACTTATAATAGAGTACTCTCTGTCTGACTGTAATTAAGTACGAGCTCAACATGTACATATGGCTATCATGTCTTGTCAGACATGAGAAGTTGTGGAAATATGGAATGGAGTTGCATCTCGAACGTTCAACTAATGATAACATCCCTTTGAAAACTTGATCAACATTATTGAAACTTATTTTGTAGGTTAGCATCATTTACTAGGATTACATTCTTTGTGAAATAGACGACCTTCATATGCGGGCTTTTTTTTGGGTGAGTTTCCCTAATAGATCCAGTGACTCTTGTCTCGAAGGAAAGGTTTAAGATCCTTGATAGACCAAACGGGAATGGTTGATGGGATGATGCATATGCATGCTTATTCATTTCCTTTCTGTTGTAGGTCCTCACAACATATACTCTTAATTTTCCTTTGTTTTCGCCAGATGTTGAACCCTCTGGGAAAACTAAGATATTATATGGATATTTGTTTTCACATGGTTATTTAAGATCTTCTGAGCTTATCTTGCTTCTCTCCGACTTAATCTAATTCGGATCATTCTAAGAGGTTTGTCAGAAAAATAACTTATTGTCTTTTGGAGGAATATAAAAATGTCTAGAAACAAATCTAAGTGGAGCCATCATGATTTTTGTTTGTTTGCTAGAAAAATCCAGTTATTATGTTCCTGGAAATGAGGATCTCGAAGACCCTTATCTAGAGAGCCATGTTTTTGAAAACTTTAACTTTAAAAGCTTATTGAACTCAACTAGGACCACTAGTCCATCATGTATCAAGTTAGATGATACTGAAGCAAACTATGAACTGGAACCTGGGCCCATACAGATGCTCCAGTATTTTTTGGAAAATAAATTGAAAACCCTTATTTCCAGGTGTTTATGGGTAAAAATCGTTTCCGCCGATTTCGGTAAATTCGGTAGGTGAGTGAGAAACTGGTTCAAACCCTAAAAAAAAATGTCTTTGCACGTGAGCACTTTATAGATTCGAGAGATCAACTATTGACAAGTCCGGCCTAAACCAAGAAATGGTCGTTCCGAGACTTGCTTTGGTCCAAAGTGGAGGAGAAGGGTTGATTTGGGGAGGGAAGCAAAAGAAAGGTGTTGAGACCGAGAATAATTCGGGGGGAGAGTAGTGTCTCGACTTGTATCAGAAAGTGAAAGCTTCAGAAGAATGCAAGAGATGAAAGCTTTTTTGGAGAGCTTGCAAAGTTGCCTTTTCTGAGAGTGTTGTATTTTTCCCCTGACCGAGACTTGTTATCTGGTGGAAATAGGTAAGACCTATTTATACAAGTCGAGGCTGAAACGTACCTGGCCTCATGAAGGAAGAGAGTAAAGGTGAAATAATGGGAGGAGGTGGTAATCGCAAGGTGTTTATGGGTGAAAACGTTTTCACCATTATTTCCCCATTTATTTGACCGCTTTATTCCTATTCACGCTTTCTTAATGTGAGCGTAGTGTACGCTGCACATCTTTGTGACCGCCAAACTAAAACCCTAGAAAGCATCCCGGTTTGTGTTTATGTCTCGAGTGTTGGTTGCACCTTGAGTGCAAGTGGCGCCTTCTACAGCGCGTGTGTGCATGTGCCACCG
Source organism: Papaver armeniacum (assembly GCA_023531295.1). Classification (NCBI taxonomy): domain Eukaryota; kingdom Viridiplantae; phylum Streptophyta; class Magnoliopsida; order Ranunculales; family Papaveraceae; genus Papaver; species Papaver armeniacum. The sequence continues at coordinate 26,345 of JAJJWW010004417.1, forward strand.
GCATGTACGGGAATGCTTTGTTGCGGGTTGCACCTTGAGTGCAAGTGGCAATGCCAGAGCTGCTAGTGGCATGTATGGCAAGTGCCAATGGCGTGTGCGGAATGCCTTGATGGTAGGTTGCACGGTTTGCAAGTTAGGCTACCAGCGTGCGTGTTTGGCATGTGTCAATGGCACGCATGGCCATTAGGGCTATGTCACGGTAAGAAAAGCTACCGTTGATGCATGTTGGCATGTGCCAATGGCATGAAGGCACAACTTGGGTCACGCATGACCTAGGAAAAGCTACCAATGAGCGTGTTGGCATGTTCAATGGCATGCATGGCCAATTTGGGTGGCGTCCTGGTAGGAAAAGCTACCTGACGTGTTGGCATGTGCCAATGGCATGCGTGGACAATTTGGGTAGCGCCACAGTAGGAAAAGCTACCGGCGGAGTGTGTTGGCATGTGTCAATAGCATGCATGGCCATTGTGGCTATGTCCCTGCAAGAAAGCTACTTCAATGATGCATGTTGGCATGTGCCAATGGCATGCGTATCCAACAGGTCCGACACGGCGATGGAAAAGCTACCGGAGCGTGTTGGCATGTGCCAATGGCATGCATGGCAATTTGGGTCGCGTCCGGGTAGGAAAAGCTACCTGGTGAGCGTGTTGGCATGTGCCAATGGCATGCGTGGCCAATTTGGGTGGCGTCCTGGTAGGAAAAGCTACCGGCGGGCGTGTTGGCATGTGCCAATGGCATGCGTGGCCAATTTGAGTCCCAGTAGGAAAAACTACCACGAGCGTGTTGGCATGTGCCAATGGCATGCGTGGCCAATTTGGTCCCGTCGGTAGGGAAAAGCTACCGGCGCGGCGTGTTAGGATGTGCCAATGGCATGCGTGGCCAATTTGGGTCGCGTCCCCGGGTAGGAAAAGCTACCCGGTTGCGTGTTGGCATGTGCCAATGGCATGCTCGGCCATTAGGGCCACGCCACAGTGAGAAAAGCTACCACCATAGGCGTGTTGGCATGCCCGATGGCATGCTCGGCCATTAGGCCGCCTCCTCGGGTAGGAAAAGCTACCAGCGAGCGTGTTGGCATGTGACAATGGCATGCGTGGCCAATTTGGGTCGCGTCCTGGTAGGAAAAGCTACCAGCCAGCGTGTTGGCATGTGCCAATGGCATGCGTGGCCAATTTGGCCTAGGCTGCATGGTTTTCAAACAGGCGTGGCGCCCCGTTTGGCATGGCGTGGCTAGGGCCAAGGTAAGGGTGCTTTTGGCGTGGCGTCACTAAGCGTGTAGCTAGGGCCAAGCAGAGTGCGTTTGGCATGCGCGGCTGTTCGGAGCTAAGTGTGGTCGGGCATGATTTGCCGTTGGCCCGGAGGTGCGACTAGCTTGGGCTGGTGTGGTCGTGGCATGATTTGTCATTGGTACGGAGGTGCGGCTAGCAAGTTGGCATGCTTTGGCGCGTTTGGTGTGGTCGGCATGATTTTCCATTGGCACGGAGGTGCGGCTAGCTTGGGCTAGGTGTGGGTGGCATGAATTTCCATTGGCACGGGGTGCGGCTAGCATGGTTGGCATGCTTTAGGCGTTTGGTGTGACTATAGGCTAGGGCCAAGGAAGTTGCGTTTGGCATGGCGTGGCTAGCTTTGGACTAGGTGTGGCTAGCATGATTTTCCATTGGCACTAGAGTGCGATTGTATGGTTGGCATGTAAGCGCGTTTGGTGTGACTAGTATATCTAGGGCCAAGGCAGAGCGTTTGGCATGGTGCGGCTAGCTTAGAAAGGCTGGGTAATGATTTGGCATGATTTGCCGTGGCACGAGAGGGAATTAGGGTTTTGTTCGTTGTAACCCTAATTTGAAAAAATACCCCCTATTAATTCTTGACTACATGCATTAAATGTTCTAATAAATGTGTCATGGGTGACATTAGGTTATTTGGGGTTTTACGATTTTACCCTTTATTTAAAAATCCACCATCAATAATATTAAGTCCCCCTCGTTAGCTCGGAACATGAGCTTTGTTGCGAGGTAAGCATAAGATGGTGACAAACTATCAACAACAAATCGTAAAGAGAATTGAAGAGGCTTGTCTGACCTTTTTATAAACATGATTTGGAATCCTTGCCTCTCGCGATTTTACAAATCGGAGGGCAGACAATTAGGAAGTCGAGGCGTCATTGAGGTAGGAAGTGGGCGACAATGAGAAGTTGACACAAGTTGGGAAGCTGGGCGTAGTCAAGGACGCATAAAATGGGAAGTCATGATCGTGCTATGGGCGTGACTTGAGTTGGGAAGCTGGCGTGCTATTTGGCGGGACCGGAGCAAAATGGGAAGCCGATCGTCTAGTTGGCGTGACTTGGCGCGTTGGGAAGTTGGGCGTAATTGGTGGGGCCAGATGCAAATTGGGCGACGTTGGGAAGTTAATTGGTGGGACCGGTGCTATGGATGCTTGTCGGGAAGTTGGGCGCCCTTGTGGCCCGTTCCTTATATGCACGATTTTTGGTATAGGGAAATCCTTCCTGGCCCAATCTCCACGCCCATATATATAAAATCCTTCTCTCATCTTTGTTCTTTCATCTTTTCATGCTAGCGGCGAAGTCATAAAGAAAAACCGATTTCCGTGTATGTCTTCCAGTACTTCTCTTGTTTCCCTTTTCATGTAGGTGCAAACCCTAAAAGTAGGCGTTTTATAATCCTTGCAATGATATTGCGCATATGATTTCTTGGCGTGCTTTTTGTATAAAATATTGTATATATGCACCCCAAGGGAAATACCGTATATATGATTCGAACCCGTGAAAAACGCTCCATATATAATTTTGAACCCAAGAAGGATACCATAGACACATTCGAGCCCGTAGAAAATACTGCGTATATAGTCTTGAACCCGAAAAAGGATACTGCAGACGCACTTGAGCCCGTATAAAATACTGAAGAAGATACTGCGTGTGCATTTTCGAACCCATAGAGAATGCTCCATATATAATTTTGAACCCGAAGAAGGATACACCATAGGCGTTGGTGCTTAGTAGAAAATCACTGCGTATATAATTTTGAACCACGAAGAAAACATCTCGTGTGCAGTTTTGAACCGTAGAGAATACACCTTTTTTTTTTTTTTTTTTTTTTTTTTTTTTTTTTTTTTTTTTAAGGTTTTCCTTTTGTTGGGTGCGGTTATGTGTTAGGGAGATAATTTCGTCTTTCACCTGTGCAGATATCTCATTCTTAAGTTGTTATGAAGAAATCCGACAAGATGTTACCTGAACAAAATTTTGCCTCATCGAAGGATTTCATAGTTCCAAACCAAACACGGATGATAAATTCTTTTTAGACCCCTCGCCCCACCACCGGAAGAATCACCCACTTTCGTGCCAATTTTGTTAAACGGTGGTGAAGATGAAAAGAAGACACGTTCGGTTATGCATGAGAGAACACCATACGGTTACATCTTCATAAAGGGGTATATTCTTCTTCCAACATTGATTTCAGGATGTGTCAAAGCCCATTGCGTTCTTTTGATAGAGGTTGAGTTATGGTGAGTAGGGAGCACATAAATACCAACTGACTCGAGCGCAGATTATTGATCTTTGTCGAGCTTGTAAATCTCCGTGATTAGGAAGGATATCCCGAGCTTGGTTGCTTTCATCTCAGGATGGTGTTCGGACACCCATACGATCATATGTAGATGGGGTGAAATAACTTTCTCCTCGAGAGTGTGGCTCTCTTGATCTTCCCAGAATCGGAATCTTAATATCCGATTGTCGAAGGCGGGAGAAGATGCGGGGGAAGGCTTGCTAAGTTGGGAGATTACGTTTGAAAAGACTCCACCTAAGTCGAAGGATTCTGGAGGAAGGATGAAAGGTGCTTTTATACCGGGTGGATATCTCAATGGTTTTGACGAGTGGAACTTAAACAAAAAGCAGTGATCTTCATGTTGTAGCATTTTTGGCTCTCTCGGTTGTCTAGAGACATTTTGATGATGGTTACGGCAAGAAGGAAATAAGACGAGGATAGTTGCTAGTGATTCTTTGTGAAGTTAGCAAAAGGTGAAGTTCTTCCCATTGGCAAAGCTATTCCCTTGGTTCCTGTGATGTGCATCTGGATCACCTAGTTGCTGAACATGAAGTTTGAATGGTTTCATGAAAGTGGATTCATATGTGCACGTTGATTTTCTGGTCCTGGCTATGGGAGCACTTTGAGAAGTATGCTCAAAAACCGTTGCCTTCGATTCTGCGGTTGGGGCGCTCCTAATTCTTCGATGGGTGAACAAGCGTCCAAGAGTTGGCATGAAAACCAGTTGGTCTTTCTCGATAAGTCGCATGAAATGGGTTTCGCCCATGGGAGCAGGTCCAGGGTCGGTGACTCAAATTGACACCTTTGCTTCGCTTCCCGATCATGTCTTTATCTTCCGATCAGAATTTGAGTGTTGGTGAAAACTTGTTTATTCAAAGTTGCATGTCTGGCTATATGCCGTCTTTCTTCAGGTGGGGTCTTTCAGAATAGCCTTACAATATTGACCGTAAGCCGCCGCCACATGGGTTTCGATCAAGGAGTGCCTCTTCTTTACCAGCTGGTGGTTCCTAAGGATTCATTGCATGCCATACTCAACGCCCGGTGCCCTTGAGCGGGTATCCGCTTCTTCCTTCTTTCAGACGGGGAAGAGTAACTTCCGGACGACTTTTGGCTATAATGAGTTCAGGGCACGATGAGTTCACTATGATCCAAGATTTTGTAAATAGCATTGGTGGAGAATGTTCGTTGTAAACCTTCCCAAAGTTAAAAGTATCCAATGTTGAGAGATCCTGCCGCAAAGTTGCCTCCAAGATTTCGGAAAGTCCCTGTGCAAAAGGAATGTAGAACGAAGAACCGTGTTTCGGGTTTCAGGCGATTTCAAAAAGATCTTTCCGCAACTCGTGTCTTTCAGTTCTTCCATAACCTGGTATGTATCGCCTCCTTGTTGGTTTGTCTCAAAACACGTGAATTTACCGAAACATGTGTCTTGTTTCTTCCAGGGCTTCAGTGTAGTGTTAATGCTTTCACGTTGCCCTTACACGTTGTCGGGGAGACAGCAATTTCTTCGAAGAATTCCGGCGCACCGAGCCACTCAGCGGTGATGAGTCGAGAAAGAAGAAAGTTCGACAAGTGAGAGTGATTCCTCGGGGCAAAGACCGGCTCTTTTCGGAAGTGGTTCGGTGAGTTTCGCGTTTCTTTTCTTTCTTCTTCCGTTTCTTCTTTTGAAAATGTCTAACTCAAGTTCGGGGAGGAATCCGGTTCGGAGGACGATTCTGGGGTGGAGCCACACGAAAACTTGCCTTTGGTGACCACAGCTAGGTGACTTGAGATGGGAGTTAGCCAATTGCAGAGCGCGAGATGTGGTTCAAAAGGTGGATGATTCTCACGATGGTTCTCGCGTAGACATGGGAAGAAGACCCTTTGCGAGTCATGAGGCCGATTCTGAGGCGCCATTTTTGATCCGTTCGTACTTGGTTCCTTATCCAGGTCATGTGTCTTTGGTTAGCGGTTTCAATCGTCTTTGGCCGCTAAGTATGAGGCGTTGTTCACTAATCCGGGAGAAGTACGGACATATGGCCACAACCAAGAAGGTCACTAGTCGATTTGCGCTGGTTAAGCGTGTGGAAGAGGCTTTATCTTCCATCGAGATATGCGTGAGGTGATTTGGTCACACCGCTTTTCAAGACGTTATTGCGACCTGGGGAGCACCATCGCGACGTGTGCGTATAAAAGGAGTTCAACGCTCGCGTGGTTTGTCGAAGGCCTTCTTTGAGATCCGAAGTCGAAAGATGCGACCGAAAGCCTTTCTGCAGAGGAGATTGCACGACAGAGGTAGAACTCGAAAAGCTTTCCAAGATGTTAACTATGAAGAGAGCGGCTCTTGAAGACGCAAAGTTGACTTTCTCCAAGAAAACGGACCTGTTGGACGATTTTCCTTGAATTTTTCTCTGTTAAACTTTCATTTAGGTTATTCTTTTTTTTTTTTTTTTTTTTTTTGAAAAACATATTGTATGTCTAGTTCAAAGTTAAATGTTTTGATAGACAACTGTAGCTTTTGAGGATATTGGATCATTTCTCGGGATGAATGGTTTTGATAATATAACTTTCGATTATGTTTTGTGAAAGGAATATTGCTTTTATGAAAGTGTGTGCTAGCAATAGCACAAGACCTTGAGAGTATGACGGTTTTATTAAGAACCTAAAAACGGATCGTATATCTTGCCCGGTCTAAATTTACTCACTCCCGAGAGGTTTGCGAACACGCCCCTCTCCATGTAAAAGCGCTTTGCCGGTAGCATCGCCGAAGAAGTCCCCAATCGTCGGTAGCATCTTCAAATGAGTCTCTAGTTTTGGTGTAGTTTTTACAACTGGTAACCGGTTGTCCGGGGCAGTTGAGTCGGATTAGTCGCCTTCCTACCATCTTGACATGCGGGTCAAGAAAGAGATCGACAGGTCGACATTGTAGCCGATAGATCAATCCCTCGCCGTGGTCGCCAATTGTTTATGGGTAAAAATCATTTTTCGCCGATTTCGGTAAATTCGGTAGGTGAGTGAGAAACTGGTTCAAACCCTAAACAAATGTGCTGCACGTGAGCACTTTATAGATTCGAGAGATCAATCTGTACAAGTCCGGCCTAAACCAAGAAATGGCCGTTACAGACTTGCTTCGGTCACAAAGTGGAGGAGAAGGGTTGATTTGGGGAGGGAAGCAAAGAAAGCTGTTGAGACCAGAATAATTCTAGGAGAGTAGTGTCTCGACTTGTATCAGAAAGTGAAAGCTTCGGAAGCTTGCAAGAGATGAAAGATTTTTTGGAGAGCTTGAAAAGTTTCCTTTTCTGAGAGTGCTTTATTTTTCCCCTGACCGAGACTTGTTGTCTGGTGGAAATAGGTAAGACCTATTTATAAATGTCGAGGCTGAAACGTACCCTGGCCTCATGAAGGAGAAGAGTAAAGGGTGAAATAATGGGAGGAGGTGGTAAATGAGGTGTTTATGGGTGAAAACATTTTCACCATTATTTCCTCATTTATTTGACCGTTTTATTCTATTCACGCTTTTCTTAATGTGAGCGTAGTGTACGCTGCATCTTTGTGACCGCCAAACCAAAACCCTAGAAAGCATCCCCAGTTTGTGTTGATGTCTCGAGTATTGGTTGCACCTTGAGTGCAAGTGGCGCTGCTAGAGGCGTGTGTGGCATGTGCCACTGGCATGTACGGAATGCCTTTGTTGCGGGTTTCACCTTGAGTGCAAGTGGCAATTCCAGAGCTGCTAGTGGCGTGTATGGCAAGTGCCAATGGCGTGTGCGGAATGCCTTGATGGTAGGTTGCACGGTTTGCAAGTTAGGCTACCAGCGTGCGTGTTTGGCATGTGTCAATGGCACGCATGGCCATTAGGGCTATGTCCTGGTAAGAAAAGATACCAGCGATGCATGTTGGCATGTGCCAATGGCATGCGTGGCCAACCCAGGTCACGACACGGCAGAAAATCTACCCGACGGCGTGTTGGCATGTGCCAATGGCATGCATGGTCAATTTGGGTCGCGTCCTGGTAGGAAAAGCTACCAATGAGCGTGTTGGCATGTGCCAATGGCATGCGTGGCCAATTTGGGTTGCGTCCTGGTAGGAAAAGCTACCGGCGAGCGTGTTGGCATGTGCCAATGGCATGCATGGCCAATTTGGGTCGCGTCTCGGTAGGAAAAGCTACCAATGAGCGTGTTGGCATGTGCCAATGGCATGCGTGGCCAATTTGGGTGGCGTCCTTGTAGGAAAATCTACCAGCGAGCGTGTTGGCATGTGCCAATGACATGCGTGGCCAATTTGGGTCGCTACCGTAGGAAAAGCTACCGGCGAGCGTGTTGGCATGTGTCAATGGCATGGGTGGCCAATTTGGGTCGCGCCACTGTAGGAAAAGCTACCAGCGAGCGTGTTGGCATGTGCCAATGGCATGCGTGGCCAATTTGGGTCGCATACAGTAGGAAAAGCTACACGAGCGTGTTGGCATGTGCCAATGGCATGCTCGGCCATTAGGCCACGCCACTTGTGAGAAAAGCTACCAACGAGCGTGTTGGCATGTGCCGATGGCATGCTCGGCCATTAGGGCGCCCTGGTAGGAAAAGCTACCAAATGCGGCGTGTTGGCATGTGCCAATGGCATGCGTGGCCAATTTGGGTCGCGTCTCCTAGGTAGGAAAAGCTACCCGAGCTTGTTGGCATGTGCTGTAATGGCATGCGCAATAATTTGGGTCGCGTCTGGTAGGAAAAGCTACCAGCTTAGCGTGTTGGCATGTGCCAATGGCATGCGTGGCCAAGTTTGCCTAGGTTGCATGGTTTGCAAGCCTAGGCGCGGGCGCCATTTTTGGCATGGCGTGGCTAGGGGCCAAGGTTAGGGTGCTTGGCTTGACGTGGCGTGACTAGCATAGCTAGGGCCAAGGCAGAGTGTGTTTGGCATGGCGCGGCTAGCTCGAGCTAAGTGTGGCTGGCATGATTTGCCATTGGCACGGAGGTGCGTCTAGCTTGGGCTAGGTGTGGCTGGCATGATTAGCCATTGGCACGGAGGTGCAACTAGCATGGTTGGCATGCTTTGGCGGCGTTTGGTGTGCTTAGCGTGATTTGCCATTGCACGGAGGTGCGGCTAGCTTGGCTAGGTGTGGGCGGCATGATTTGCCATTGGCGCGGATGCGGCTAGCATGGTTGGCATGCTTTAGCGGCGTTTGGTGTGTCTAGCATAAGAAAGGGCCAAGCAGATGCGTTTGGCATGGCGCTGCGGCTAGCTTGGGCTAGGTGTGGCTAGCATGATTTGCCATTGGCACGGAGGTGGTGGTTAGCATGGTTGGCATGATTTGCGCGTTTGGTGTGACTAGCATAGCTAGGGCCAGAGGCAAAGAGTGCGTTTGGCATGGCGCGACTAGCTTGGGCTAGGTGTGGCTAGCATGATTTGCCATTGGCACGGAGGGGAATTAGGGTTTTGTTCGTTGTAACCTAATTTGAAAAAATACCCCATTAATTACACGACTACATGCATTAAATGCTCTAATAAATGTGTCATCGGTGACATTATTTGGGGTTTTACGATTTTACCCTTTATTTAAAATCCACCATCAACACCGAGTTAAGGATTTTGTGGAAATATGTAGTACCATCAAAATAATCAAAATAAAAGACTTAAATGATAAAGCATTGAAATTAAGGTTATTTCTTAGTTTCTTGAGACATGCACAAAGCCAAATATTGGCTATATAGTTTGATTCTGAGTCAATTGAAATATAAGAACAACTTACATCATCCTTTTTCTAGAGGTTTTTCCCTAGGCACAAAACATCATCTATTAGGCAGCAGATTCGCACATATGCTGAACAAGAGGGAGAATCTTTATATAGGTATTTGGAAAGGTTCAATATTTACTAGCAAAATGTCTTCATCATGGTTTAGAAAATGTAAGGCTGGTTCAGATACACTACGAAGGCTTAGATTATTTGACAACAACCATGGTCGAGTCTTTATGCACATGTGCGTTGAAAATAAAACTGTTGATGGTGTGGTGATATTTTTAAATGAAATCGTCGAAAACCCATCAATGGGATAGTAGTAGGGAACCTCAGAAAACAATTCTTATGAATAGAAGAAATGTCAATTGGTTAGAAGGAGATTTTGTAGTAATAGAAAAATATTATTATATGCTTTAGAACCTGAGTCATTTAGTGGTGTCTTATCGGGAGAGACAAACTATTGAAGAGCAACCCCTCGTTCTTTATAATAACTTTAGATTCGATAACTATGAAAAGTTTAACCCATATTCAGAAACCTATAATCATGGTTAGAAAAACCATCCTAATATTTTTTGCTTTATAGTTAGGATCAGTCTAGTAATACCTAAATTACCCCCAGGGTCAAGCACAGTTTCAGAACCTGCAGATAAGAAGACCATGAAATTAGAGGAGTCTCTCACTATGTTAGCTCATAAAAATATAAAATTTCAACAATTGGTTGAACAATCTTTACAAGCTAAGAGTATGATGGTCTAAGCTAAGTATGAAAGTTATTTAGGTCTACGAATTCGGGTTGGTCGGATAATTAAAGAGTTTCCTATTCGAGACACAACCTAATTCTAGAAGAGTTCATGAAGTAGGTGAAAAACCATAAAATAATGTGAATGAAATTATAACCCTTAGTAACGATAAAGTGGTAGACAATAAGGTAACCATGCATGATAGTGAACATCGAAAAAAGATAAAATTTCTAATGATGCCAAAGCGATTCCTAAAATTTTTTGTATATGTTCCTAGGGCCCCACTCCCACAACTACTAGTACCTTAAAGAAGGAATCAATTTTAATGATATAATAAAGATTTTTAAGCAAGTTATCATCAATCTTCCGTTATTAGATGCAATTAGGAAGATTCCCACTTATGCAAAGTTCCTTAAGGATATTTGCTAAAGCTGAAAAGTGTCCATAAGAAAGCCTTTTTATCAAGTTATGCAAGTTCGATTATCCGAGAACAACACAACTTCCTAAGTACAACGACTAGGTTCCCCTACAATTTCTTGTACTATAGGTAACTACCAGGTAAAAACAAATCTTTACTTAAACTTAGGATCCAGTGTGAAGTTACTTCCGTACCATGTGTACCTCCAGCTAGGACTTGGAGAGTTGACACCTACCCGGATAACATCGCATTTAGCTGGTAGGTATGTGAAAATTCCTCGATGTGTTATAAAGGGTGTTTTTATTAAGGTTCATAGGTTTATTTATCCAGTGGATTTTGTTGTCTTAGATACTCAACCTTTGCCTGACCCAGAGAACCTGATACCTGTGATTTTAGGTCCCCCATTTTTAGCTACATCTAATACAATCATTAATTGTCAAAATGGTATTATGAATTTATCCTTTGGTGATATGACTATTGAGTTGTATATTTTCAATGTTAGTAAGTAACCCCCTGAACTAGATGACACATGCATTCAAGAGGTGAACATGATATAAACGTTAGTTCATGAGTCATTTCTATCCCATTTTGGTCTAGATTTTGGGCATTCTTAATGGCCTAATTCACTTGTTAAATAGTGTTATCATCGTCAAAATCTAAACCAAAATTGGATAGAAAACTCTCTAATGGATCTTCGAATAAGATGTTTGGCAATGACTACTGAACTAAGGTTTCTATCATGTTCACCTCTTCAACGTATGTGGCATCATAAGGTAGCTTACTGACATTAAAAATATTCACCTTAATAGTCATATTACCAAAGGATAGATTCATAATACCATTTCAATAGTTAATGATCACATTAGACGTAGCTAAAAAAGGGATACCTAAAATCACATGTATAACGTTTCTACGGGTCAAGGACTAGGTTAGGCATCTAGGACAAAAAATCCTGGATAAATAAACCTATAGACCTCAATAAGAATATCCTTTATAACACCTCGAAGGAATTTTCACCTATCAGCTAACTTTAGTGTTATCTAGATAGGTTTCATTTCACCAAGTCCTATTTGTAGGTACACGTGGTATGAAAGTAAGTTCACATTGGATCCTAAGTCAGAGTAAATATTTCTCTACCCAATGTTTATTTATCGTAAAAGAAATGGTAGGGAAACCTGGGTATTTATACTTAGGAGTTGTGGTGTTATGGATAATCGAACTTACATGAATAGCTAAAAAGGTTTTGTTATGGATGCTAAGTTTTCGCTTTCGCCTAAAAATATCCTTAAGGAACTTGTCATAAGTATGAAGTTGCCTAATTGCATCTAATAAAGGAAAATTTATGTTAACTTGCTTAAAAACCTCCAGTATGTCATTAAAGTTAGAATCCTTCTTGGTTGGTACTAGTAGCTGTGTGAATGGGGCTTTAGGCGCATAATCGGGCTTATCATGTACCGTATTGGCATCATTGGAGACTTTATTAGTCTCTCAGCTACTAATGGGTTAGAGGGGTGAACTGCAATATATTTACTATTAGGCATGATTACCTTATTTTCTAGCACTTTACCACTCCTAAGGGTTCTAATTTCTTTCACATGATTTGATGGTTTTTCACCTACTTCATGAACTCCTCTAGGATTAGGTTGTGTTTGACTAAGAAAGCTACATTTTTATCTCAAAGACTCATTTAATTATTTGACTAACTTTTGGAGTCTGTAGATATGCAATAGCTTTGTTTGTTTTCCTATCCAATCCTATTATTAGCTTGCAAACTTTGCTCAACCGATTGTTGAAACTTTGCGGTGTTCCGGTTGACAAGGCGAGAGACTCCTCTAAACTCATGATCTTGTTACATGAAGGGTTTTGAACTGAGATGAATATAAAGGATTCTTAGTATATCCAGAACAGGGAAGCATTAGAATTACTAAACTGACCTTCACTGTGGCCCTTAGACCACATGCTACGATGGTTTTTCCAACCAAGAGTATAGGTTTACGAATATGGGTCAAACATCCGGCGATTTGTCAAATCTAGTGTTATTATAAAGAGATAGCATGAGCTTTCTCTTTAATAGTTTAAACCTCCAAAAAGGCTCTATTCTACCACTAGTTGTATTCAATTCTAAAGCTTCTAACGTTTTTGCTATTGCTGCAGTTGTGGCATCTGATATAAATTTTTTTCCACCCTATTAACATTTCCTTCACTTAGATTTTTATGTGGTTCCTACTACTTTCCTATTCTTTGGGTCCTTTTAGAGATTTCATTCAAACATGTCATCGCTCCATCAACATTTTTGTTTTCAAACCTACCTATACACAAAGACTCAACCATGGTTGTCGTAGAATAATTTAAACCCTCATAAAGAATCTAAACTAGCCTAACCTTTTCTAATGATGAGGACATTGTGCTAATAATTCATTGAACCTTTCCAAATACCTATATAAAGACTCCCCATCTTGTTGAGCAAATACACAAATCTGCGGCCTATTAAATGATGATTTGTGCCTAGGGAAAAACTTCTGGAAAAAGGGAGATGTAAGTTGTTCATATGTTATAATTCACTCATAAGTCAAACTATATAGCCAAGATTTGGATTTATCTCGAGGGGAAAAGGAAATAACCTAAGTTTCAATGCTTCTTCATCCAGGTTTTTAACTCTTAGGTCTACAAATTTCCTCAAAGGCACTAACATGGTATGATCCAGGGTTTGAACTCGTAGTTCGCTTTAGTGTCACCTAACTTGATACACGAGGACGAGTGGTCATGGTAGGATTCAACAAAGCTTTGAAAGTTGCAATTTCTGGCTTTATCAAAAGACTAGGTGTAAATTCCTTAGATAATCTTTCAAAATTAAAATTTTAAAAAACAAGGTTGTCTATTTTATCGTTTTAGAGATCCTTGTTTCTAGACATAGAACTACTAGGTTTTTCACTAACAAAATGACATTAAGTCTCTCTTTTACGCTTAGTGACAAGAAATTTTGGCACATAAAATAAAATTCCTAAAGTAAAGGGGATTCTAAGAAAACACAAGCAACGATGACTAAACTAAATCAAACCTATTGATTTCCAGCAAACAAAAAGCATGATGTCTCTTTTTAGATTGTTTCTAGAGAGCTTCTATTCCTCAAATAGGCAACTAGGTATAGTTATAGCAAACCCTTTAGAACGATCAAAGTTAAAGTAAGTCAAAAGAAGCTGGATAAACTCTAGGGAGCTTGACCCTCCCTTTTTGGCAATGTTTCCTCGGGTTACAATCCGACGCAATTCAACTTATAGTAATCATCCTGAACTTTGAGTTAGGATAATAAAGTACCCAATACAGTCCTTCTGAAAAAATTTCCTATAATCTCGTAACCTTATCAGTTTCATTCTAGTCAGTATTTTAATCTTAGCTTCGTGTTGGGTAAGTTTTCCTTATCTTGTGTTGCCAGTTCTTGCCCTTTATTTGAAAATTAAAGTCCGTTTTCGGAGCCTCAACATATATGTATACAAAGGCTACATGTAAACCTACTAGCATAGGATTCGTGGGTGGTTAAAGTCTTACCTCCCGTGCCAGACGGGCGATGAACCACCGACTCCTATGTCAGTATACGAAACCAAGGTGCGAGAGAAGTATCGTAATTGTCGTCCTTCCATACACAATTTATATTTATCTTGCCCTTTTAAAGTAGGGTTTTAAGAATGTCTCAAATTCAAATGTCCAAAAAAGTCCAAAAGTAAAAGAAAAATTACAAAAATAATAATAAACCCTAATACGGTTTTCTAAACACAAAAAATAAAGAAAACTCAAAAGATAAAAGTTAACTAATATGAAAATATCTTGTTTTCCGCTCTTTTAGATTGAACTTTAACTCTAAGGTCGTGTTTGGTATCCTGGATATCCCATCTTAGGTTGGGTTATCCGAAATGCTTGTTAAAATGTGTTTGTCTCTTTGCAATTCCAATCCTGGATAAGGATTACTAAACCTTTCTTGATTTTAAGAAGCTAAAAAAGTGAGGTTAAGGTATTCTTCCAAATACAGGATACCTGTATCCTCACCAGGTTAAGCAGGTTATTTTCCTTTAAAATAAGTATTTGGCTAAGAAATAATTATTTATACTAACCTATTTTGTAGTCAAACAAACACAAGTTAACCTAGCCAAGATATGATAGAATTTTAGACAAACACCATTAAAACTAACCATTAACAAGGTTATCATAAATTAAATTAAGATAAACTTTTCCAGGATATTTTATCCTGTTTCCAAGCTCCCAAACAGACCCTAAGTCTTTAAAAAATCACCAAAATCTTTGGCTCAACTTTCTTTTGGTCCAAAACCTGTAGACAAAATATAAATACCCAAAAACGTAAAATAAAATAAAATTATAAAAATCTAAAAATAAAAACTAAACCTAAAAAAGAAAAATAAATCTAACACCCTAAAAATAAATCTGCGTCGGCGGCGCCAAAAATTGATGTGTCGTAAAAAGTGATAAAAAAGAAATCGTTTATCGGACTTGTGAGGGTTGATTGTTAGACTTAAATTCTAATATTTAAACTAGAAACTCAAAACTAAGGTTATATCAAGATTATAAAACGCATCAAGACTAAGGATTCCACCATTAACCAATTAAGTTATTCAAATTAACTAATATTCATGCAATTCTTACGTTCACAGTGATTATAATATATTCCATGTAGTAGATTTTCGAAGTAACAATTGTAAATCTCAAGTATGGAACATCAAAAGTTTTAAACTAAGCATAATCCATCAAATTAAATCACAATCATTCAATAAAAATCAATTATTCAATTTTAGTTCAATGCAAATAATCAAACAAAAATTACAAAAATTAATTAAAATAAAAATATACCACTTTATTGGAACAATAGCTTTCTCCATTTCCAACAAAGGGGATTAGGTTCTCATATTAATCAATTTGCTCAAAATATGTGTTTGTATCTCAAAAGTGTATGAAGAAGGAGAAAAAACTAATAACTCAAAGAATCTGCAACACTGTATAGGCGTTACAGATCTACTATTAAAGAGAAAGTGTTGCGAATTCGAAAATAAGCGTTAATGGACTGTCGCAGTCACTGTTGAAGAATGACGGCTCTGTGAAGTCAATGCTTCTCGAGTTCTTCTTCTTCTTCAGCAGCAATTCTATGAAACTTGATTTTCTTTTGCTCCGTCTCCTTTTAAACTCCCCAAAAAATTCTGTAAACTTGTGTAGACTCCTCTAGTACTCGACTACTCTTTATATACCCCACAGGAACCTTAGTCCGATTAAATTTATATTTTTATTTTGCGCAAGTGACGACAAAAATCTTTTTCCTTATCTGTTTTACGCGTTTATGAGTTGTACAAATCCTTCCAAACACTCTATTAGATATATCCGGATCTTAGGAAAATTTATTTACCCTTTAGTCTCTCTGAATTTCTAAAAATCAAACAGAGAAAACCAGAGAAAGTCTCTCTATCTTGTTCTGCTTCACCCCAATGATCTAGCCCGATCGATCTAAATGAATCTAACACACTCCCATCCCTGTTTAAATCTAAGAAGTCCAGCCTAACCAAAATCAACGATTTAATCTCTCAAAATTCACACAAAAACCAAACCCAAATTTCGCAACTTTCGCTGCCAGTTTTCCCGCCAATCTTCCCTTTGAATTTGAGAAGAAAGTGATGTCCCCCTATCCTCCACTGGGGTCCCTTTAGCACATTCCTGTGGTGGCTTTAGTAATTTTTGGGTGCCTTTATCACTTTCTCGAGCTAATTTTTGCAAAAAAAATATTTATTTCTCAAATATAAAAACACAGACATAATATATCATAAGTACAAAAATGAGCACTAACAATAAGTTTAGTCCTATCTCAATTTTGTATATATTATGGTGTAGCCGTTGGCGCTAAACTTTTTACCGAACGACATTAACCATAACACCAGCGATGAAGACATTGTCGCTCGACTATCGCTGAACCATTTTCCCATGATAACGCGGCTGGTTTGTCAGAGCATCCACAACGGGAGACTAAAACTAAAATTTTGGTCAGGAAACTTTTTAAACATGATGGCGGAGTAAAGATCAAAAACCGAGTAAAACCAAAAACCAAACCATATTTGGTCTTTAGTTTGGTTTTAGTCGGGCGTAATTTAAAAGTACGCTTTACGACCTTGGGCGTAGGTATTATTTACGTTTGAGGTGGGCGTAGTTTTAAAGTGAGCACTGATGGTCGAGGCGTACTTTTAAATTACGCGATGATGGGCGTAATTCAAATTTTTACGTTTGAATTTAAAATTTTTTGAAATGGGCGTAGTTTTAAAGTGAGCCCGATGGGCGAACTTTAAAGTTGCGTGTGACAAAATTTGTTCGTGCGATGGAATTAGGGGAATGGGGAGCGAAAAGAAGACATCATAAGTACAAAAAGAACAATAATTTTTAGTTTTTGGTTTTTCTTTCTTTGGTTTTACTTCGCCCTGAACCATTTTCCCATGATTGCTCTCAGGCCACCTGCTATGGCAAATGAATTCTTTTAAAAGAAGCAAAAAAAAATAATACCATGTGAACCGAAGGCCATGGCATGAGACACTGACGGATCTATGCACTTCTATGGCGGGGCACGTGCCCCCACCCCCAAATCTCAATCCCGCGGTACATTTTGCAGTGTACCAAAAACAAAACCTCTCCCAAGTCCCAACTTAATCAAAGATAAGATTCCTTCCATCATGGACGGTCATATAATTAGTGTAATAAAGCAGGGATCGCAATCCGTATGAATTTGAACTAACCAATCAGAATTCATTTACCATTTCGCAAAGGAACTCTCATTCTCATTAGGACTGCGATCCGCGTGAATTTAAACTAACCAATCAGAATTCATGTACTATATTACAAAGAAATCCTCATTTCCTTATAAATATCTTCTCCAGTAATCACACAGAGTAAGAATTCTCAAGATCATCATAGTAATCAGAGATTTCCAGAGAAAAATCTTCTAGTAATTTTCAATTCAATATGTCTCAGAAAGTTGATAATCAAACCATGAAGGCAGCACCAGTTTCAGCGGCTGAGAAGAAATCAGTCCAGGAGAAGAAAGAAAAGGTTCCCAAAGAGAAGAAAGAAAAGGTTTCCAAAGAGAAGAAGCTTAAATCTGATAAAGCTTCTCACCCTACTTACTTTCAGGTAAAGAAATAAAGAAACCCTAGAATTCAATTTTAATTTCAACTTCAATTTTAGTTATGTTTCTGTTTCTAATCGGATTTCATGAATTGGGATTTTTGATTAATTTAGGGTTTGATTTTGCAGATGATTAAGGAAGCTTTGTTGGCATTGAATGAGAAAGCTGGATCAAGTCCATATGCAATCGCTAAGTACATGGAAGAGAAACACAAAGATGTATTACCAGCAAATTACAAGAAAATGTTAGTTGTTCAATTGAAGAATTGTGTTGCTAATCAAAAATTGATTAAGATTAAAGCTTCTTTCAAGCTTTCTGATGCATCTAAGAAAGAGATAAAAGCTAAAGTTGTTGTTCCTAAACCAAAAACTGTGAAATCGGTTGCTGCTGCTGCTGATGAGAGGACCAACAAGAGGAAGAAACCAACAACATCATCATCTAAAAGTGTCAAATCTGCTGCTGCTGTTGTTCCAAAATCGAAAACTACTACCGTCAAGAAATCTGAAACTACTACTGCTGCACCAAAGAAGAAGAAAACTGCTGCTCCTGCAAAGAAAGTTGCTGCCACTCCTACAAAGAAAGCTGGTCCTGCAAAGAAAATTGCTCTTGGGAAGAAGACCAAGAAAGCTACTACTCCTGTTAAAGCTAAACAGCCTAAATCAATCAAATCTCCTGCTGCTAAGAGGGCCAAGAAAACTGCTGCTGCTTAATTAGATGCTTAATTAGAGAGAATAATTGGTGTGCTATTTTGCTGTTAATTGAGTTTGTTTAGATGGGATGTGAATGTAAAGAAGTTTCATGGATGTTTCTTAATTTTACTGCTTTTTTGTTGGTTTATCCTGCATTTTATAATCTTATCAAAGAGTTTTTATCTGTTTAATTCTTGAAGTTGTTGTGTTGTTTTTTTCTTGGTTCGACCTTATTGGAATGTAGAAACACACAAACGAAGAGAACATATACAACCAAGATGCGCTGCCATATTACACCATCTGAATATCTAGAGGTGTATGCACTAAGCATCTCAAAGTATAATATTTTGAACTTATTTTGAGCAGCCAGCCTTGGGTTTGATCAGATTAGAAAATCAGTTTGAAGTCTGTTGCCGCAACCTGCATGATGGAAATCATGCATAGCAAGCTTCAGAAAGTCAGCCTGCGGTAAATCCTTGTATATCTGCGCATTAAATTTACATTGGTATCTTGATTTCTCTTCCTTAAAAAGCCTTTATGTTGGTATCTTTTACTTTTAGAGAGCATCCACATTAGTAGGATCTCGTTTTTAATAGTTAGCCAATCTTACATTGTGAATGAACCCTACAATTAGTGGTAGCTTGGACAGTCTTACGCTTTTAACGGTAACCGTTGGCATTTACTACTAACGAAGATTAATCGAGACTCGATTCCGTTTATATGGTTGATTTAATCATCCAACAAGAAATAAATTTACGCAAAGTTACGTGATCATCCCAGAAGAATCGCAGGACAACTTTAAATGCATAAGGTCCTTAAAGAAGAAGTGCAGTGAAACTTACCCTGCTACCTTTTCACCAACAATTTTTAGTGAACTAAACAAATTAAGTTAACATGAGGAATTGGCTGATAAACACAGAAAGGATTTTCACTAGTTCTCTTGTATAGTTGCAGTTTTCGGGTACTTTAGAGGAAAATTGGCAAAGTTTGTTACCTCAAGGAATACCTCATTGGCCAAATCAAAAAACCTTTTCGCATTGAAGCCAGATTAGGATTTTATATGTCAGAAACTAGAATAGAGGTCATTGTTATAGGAACTGAGAATTATTATTTCATTCATAATGGAAAGTACATCCGTACTTAGATCTCAAAACAACAAACTGCTGTAAGCAAATAATCAAATTATTTTTTTAAAGAAAAGCAAACACAAGAACAGAAATACTTGAGGGTAATAATTAGAATGACTGTTGGGACTTCCTTTGACTAGGTTGACCTGATACCTTATTAAATCCCATTGCTTCCACTTCCATTTGGACCAAAGCCAGCAGCATATCCATGATAGGGGAGGGAAGGATTGGGGATCCGATAGTTTTGAATAATTCTAGAGCTAGATGTGCTACCCATTCCATAATTATTCCCTGGTAAAAATGAGGTTGAACGGAGCTGCAATTCATCTGCTCGCTCAGCAACCTTAAGTTTGAGCGCATTAATAGCACTGCATAAGATTTCTAACTCATTTACCCCTAAATTATCAATAGGATCCCACCAGTATTTACTCTTATTTTCTTTGGCCATCTTTCTCAAAGTCGCCCCTCTTTTTTTCTCGGTTTCCAACCTGTCAAGTGCCTCACTATATTCTTTGTTTAGTTCAAGAATTCTGGCTTCACGATGAGGCATGACAGGTGGAGTTGGAGTCCTGTCTCCCGAGAGGTAACGATTGATAACAGTTTCATCGGTGATATAAGAAAAAGGTCTTCCAGCAGGTGAATTTACAATCACGGCAACTTGAGCACCGCAAAGAGTACCAATTTCATGAGCCTTCTTGAAGACACCTGCTTTACGTTTTGAGAAGGCAATCTGTCTTGCGTTTTCATTCATAATTCTTTTGATTTCGATCTTTTTTCTACCCGTGCTTGTTTTTCTTGTGCTTGCCATGGTTGTATAATTTCGGGTATTCTTTGTGTGTTTTCTTTTGGAGTGGTGAGATACTGGAGATGGAGATTTATAGGTGGGTCGAGATTTGTGTGAGTTGTATAGTAATAAATGGTAATAAATTCATTTACTGGTCAAAGATTTAGCCTTAAATTTTTTTTCTTACACTAATTATCATTCTCATTATTGTACTCTACACATGATTGAATTTGACACTTCAGATACATGAATATGATCCATATGTGTATGTGTCTTGACTTGCCTTCCATAAAAAAACCCGTACATGCCAATGCCATCCTTTAGAGAGTCGGATCAGTGACTAGCCAATCTTTACGTTTGGATGAACACTACAACATTTGGTAGGAGGCTCATATGGTTTGCCAGAGACCAATTAGATGAACCAATTTTTAAACGGAACAAAAATATATCACCCTTTCACCTAACATTTTTAGTGAAACAAAAATGTTTACACGAGGAATTGGTTGGTAAAACACTCGTACCAGAAGCAACATTCACGAGTTCTCGTTGCAGTTTTCGGGTCGAATAGGAAGAGAGTCAAATTTGCCTGTACCGCAAAAGAGTTTTGCATAAATTTATCCCTAACCATAATTCCTGGGTCCGTCCTGGTTGCTGCAACTAACTTTTCAGCAATAAGAACTGTTAGTTCTGGATTATTAGCTTGCTGAGTGTGAACGTACATCCTCAAAATCAGAAAATCCTTCAAGAATCACCTAAAATTATTGCAGAATCACCAGAAAATCACAAGGTATATATTCCATGCTCACAAGATATATTCCATCACCATTGGACTCTTCTGGCCTTATTCATTATCGTCATCAAGACCTACATCACTTTCTTTCTTTTTTTGTTCCATCATCATTGATCATTTTCCTTGCTGAGTTCATTATGCACATAGCCGGAAGTTGCAAACTTACAATAGAGTATTGAGTATACTCTCTCTCTGACTGTGGTTATGTACGAGCTCAACACATATGGGCCTATCATGTCTTGTCAGACATGAGAAGTTGTGGAAATATGGACTAGAATTGCATCTGAACGTTCAACTAATAATAAAATCCCTTCGAAAATGGTTATTAACATAATTGAAACTTGTTCTATAGGTGAACATCATTTCCGGGGATTACATTCTTTGCAGAATAGATAACAGGCTTCTTCTCTGGTGAGTTTCGTAAACGATTCTTGTCTCGAAGGAAAGGTTTTACTTGATCTGAGAGTCTTAAACCTGCGTTTACACGTTGCCAGGTTACGGTACTGATTCCAGATAAACCCAGTTCTCACCTGATCAGCTGAATGTAACAAATATTCGGCTGCATTGTTTTGATAATGTAATTTTCTTGTCCAGCTAGATATTCTGCAGTCCTTGGAACGCAAGGAGGTTAGTATTGGAACCAAGTTTTCCCCACCCTTCACAAACGAATTGTGTTCCTAATACTATGTGATTGTGTTGCCAGGAAATCAAACTAGGTATTGTAACACGCGCATGCAAATTTTTCAGACTGAATGAAGAAATGGTTGAAAAGGCTCTCCAGGTTGGAATTTTGAATAGTTTATAATCATCATTTAAGTTTTGTTTGAGTGGTTGGAATTTGGTGTCTGCTGGCTTGTCACCATATAGCTAATACAGAGATTTCGAGCCTTGATGTACTAGTTTTTGTTGGAAAATTGGGTTAAAACAAGAGGATGAATAAAGAAAAAACAGAAACCAAACAATGGTGTACCCCTGACTTCAAGGCTCTTTCGATTCTTTTAGACAATAATTCGACCTTTCCCAATGAAATTGGCGAGTACAAATAGTCTCTCGAATTATGCCTTGATTCAATGAAGCCCTAACACCGTAATCGAATTCAAGGATTGTACTTTTGACCCGACCAAGAATCACCTTTGTATAAGATTCGATGACGCTATTAGAGAAGAAAAAGCAGATTGTTTTTGATGTTATGATAAACGAGCAAAGGGAGATGCTATTTATAGATGTTTTCGTATCTGTTGGGAATGGCGTCTCTTCATCATCAAACATGAATGGCGTCTGTTGGAATCGAAGATTCTGGATATGATTCTGGACATGAATAGCTACGCCCCCCCAGGACCCCCCCTTGGATAGAACAGTTGAAAATATTCCAACAATTTTTCTTGTTTTGATTCAATGAAGTGCAGCAAATTATGTTTTCAATGTTGCTCAAGCTACTGCCAATTAAAAAATAAAATTGTCTCTCAACTTACTGAATATTATTATGACAGACTCTCAGTTTAGCGGAATTCTAGTACTTGTATTTGTTAAACCTCCCGGCTTAATTACTCGACTAGCTATGTAAGTACGTATCTAATTTTCAATGGGACGTGGAGGTTTCCATATGTACGTATAATGTCCTTGTGTGTATTGTATATCTTTATAAGACCGTCCCGAGTACATTATACTTCTAAATCATTCTTGAGTTGAGGTCCGCTATTTGCTCGATGCACAGGTGTTTCTTTGTTTGTGTAATAATGCATGCATCCATCAAACTAACAATTTGACTAACAAAACTTGCAGGGTTCGTCTTCTGATGGGTCAGGTAACATCATTGAATCACATGAGATAAAGGTAATTATCAACTTGTATTTCCTCATTAAATTGTTAACATTGTTTCTAATCGTAGCTCTATTTACATTTGCCACTATTCACATCCTGTCTTTTCAAGCCCTGTGCTTTATGGTCAGACGAATGTATACGAGTTTTGCATTCAGATTTAAATCGTACCTTAAAAAGTAATAGACCTACACTGAGTTATTTCAGCTAGTCTTACCAAGTCCAATGAAATACCCACCATACCGATTACCTGGTATAGCCGTATAGGTTAATATAACTTGCAAAATATTGTGCAATGAAAAACTCATAGTACCCATATGGGAGTGGCCAACTCGAGAAAATCTTGGTCGTTTCATACCAGGATCCATTCAAGAGAATTGAAATAGATGAATGATCCCTTGGCATGGCCTTTTTTAACAAGATCTAACATGGTCCGAAAGACGTTGGATCTCCTTGTCCATCTTTTAAACCTATCAGAGGGTTAAGACAATGATGTCCTTTGTCTTCCTACTTGTTTATCCTGTGTATGGAGTCTTTTTCTAGGTATCTCCTCCATGACTTAGAATTTACTAAAGAAGCTCCCAACATTTTTCATCTGCTCTTTGCTGATGATTGCCTCCTTTTTACTAAAGCAACTCACAATGAATCTAGTAATCTTATATCTTTGATTAAAGATTTTTAGTAGTACATCTGGTCAAATGATATATTTTGAAAAATTTGGCTGCTTTTTTAGTATAAATGTTCACGTAGAACATTGTGTTTCCCTTATTAGATCTATGAATGTTAGAAAGATTGAGCTTAATGAAAAATACCTTGGCATTCCACTCTTTCTAAATAGAAATAGAACTGAGTTAATGTCCCACTTAAACACTCATCATGATTCCAGAGTGTCTAACTGGAAAGGTAAACAACTTGCTCAATCAGGAAGATATATTCTTGTTCAACACACCCTCAAAACTTCCTCTAACTATCATATGAACTCCTTTCTTCTCCCTGATACCATCATTAGGGAAAAATAGACATAAGGGTTACTATTTTAAACAATGGGACAAGGTCTGTACTCATATGTTGCAATGAGGCTTAGGCTTTAGGAATTTAAGGAAAATGAATATAACTCTCCTAACCAAAACATCCTGTTTGCTAATTCATTCTCCTAATGAACTATGTGTAAAAATTCTGAAGTGCAAGTATTTTAGAATTGTCATCCTATTCATTACAAAAAGCCATAGAATATGTCTTGGGTTTGGTCTAGTATTTGTCATGGTTTATATATATATATTATAAAACAACATGCTCTCTGGGATATTAGGGATGAAAGTAGTGTTAATTCATTTAAGACAATTGATAATAAACCAACCGTCCTTTATCTCTGTATTAGCTATCCTAATCCTAATTATAAAGTTTTTGATTTTATCATGCATGACACTAAAAGTTAAAATGTTCCCTTAGTCTAGGATTACTTTACTAGTGATAACAGTAAAAAAATATGTAACGTGAGAATTCCCATTTCTCGTAGTGACACCCTTGTTTGTCCATGCAACAAGAATGGAATTCTGACTGTTAAATCTGTTTATAAACTGGTTGCTAATGAAGTTCCTCATAACTCTGCTCATAATCCTGATATTGAAACATATAAAGCTCTTTGGAAGTCCTCACTCTTGCCAAGAACTCAATACATTTATTTGGAAGTGTGTGGAATAATTCTTCCTATAGGTAGCAAACTTGCTAGATATATGCAAAGTGTGTAACTCAGTGTTACGAAACCCTTTAACATATGATCTTGCATTGTTCTTTCTCTAAATCATTTAGTCTAATATCCCAATTGTGAGTCACCATGTTTTATAGGATTCAAACTCCCACATAAGTTTTAAGAATTGGATTTCCAAGTGGCTTTGTACTAGTCATCTCCAAGACCATCTTATAACTGTCATGACCATTGCCCGGTGCATATGGAAAGACATATGCTCTAAAGTGTTCCAAGACAAGCCCCTAAATCCCCATGTTACAGCTAGAACTTCCTTTAGAAAATCTGCGGACACTGTCAACACTTTAGATATATACTCCACCTATAATATTGTTAGCTCAATCACTGTTAATGAGTCTATTATCTGTCTGAATATTCCTCAAGACCGTGTACTTATATTATGTG
Source organism: Papaver armeniacum (assembly GCA_023531295.1). NCBI lineage: Eukaryota > Viridiplantae > Streptophyta > Magnoliopsida > Ranunculales > Papaveraceae > Papaver > Papaver armeniacum. The sequence goes on from JAJJWW010004417.1 coordinate 51,274, forward strand.
ATGCCTCTTTTGATAAACACACTAACAAATATGGTTGGAATTGTGGGTGTGCAATCTGGCTGTGTGGTTTTAAGGGTCATAAACTAGTCTCGTGGTTGGATGTTAGTCCCGAATGAGCTGAAAGTACTGCTCTACTAGAAGCTGCTAAATGGATTAGGGAGAGGAATTTTAAGGATATTTACTTAATTAGTGGTGCCAAAAATGTTATAGCTTATCTCAATAATTGCAAAGGCCAACTTAGCTGGACCTCTTGCTCTGTTTTAGATGATTATTTGTTTCTCTTACAGGATATCAATATTCTCTGCTTTAAACATCACAAGAAAGGACTGAATGGCCTATCTGATATAACTTGAAAAAACGGGGGTCTAACAACCACACCCAATATTTCGCTTAGCAATCGGTATGGACTAACTCCAATATACTTTAAAGAGAATCAACTAGACAGTCAGACTCAATCTTAAGAAAAGTATATCAAAGAGTTATATCTCTATTTCTCAATTCAATATGCAATTAAACAAATAGGAATTGCATAGTTCGATTGAATATAAGAAATAACTTGGACCAGATCAAAACCAATATCCAAGTGTCAATCAATTTAATCAACAACCAAAGGTTGGATTCACAATTGATTGAACTTACGTAACTGTGATATTTCACTATATAAACAAATATAATGCGAAAAAAGAAATAACACAGACACGGAAGTTTTATTAACGAGGAAACCGTAGTGGAAGAAAAACCGGGACCTAGCATGATTTGAACACCACATTGTATTAAGCGCATCTGAGACACTAGCCTACTCAAGTGAACTTCGACCAAATGTATTTGAGCCTAACCAATCTCACACTGATCAAGGTACATTCGCGTTCCTTACGCCTCAGAACCACAGGATTACGACTTGATTCCCTTAACCGATCTCACCTTTAACTAAGAGTTGCTTTCAATTCAAGTCGAAGACTTGATAAACCAATTTGTCTCACCACGAGAAAAGTCAATTGAGTAGATAACTGTCTCCCACGATATACCCATGAGTTTTGTTTAGTGTTTGAAAAATCAAAGGTGAACATGAACGATTGATATACTAGACTTATATTCTAAGAATAGCCTAGAAATATCAATCACCTCATAATAATATTAATCGTATGGTAGCGAAACAAGATATTGTGGAATCACAAACGATGAGATGAAGATGTTTGTGACTACTTTTTATCTTGCCTATCGGAGATTAAATCTCGAGCAAATCTTAGACAAGATAATACTCAATCATGATAGAAAACAACAAGATCAGAACACGCAACTACAGAGAAAATAGTTGGGTCGAAGCCACAATCCCAATGAAGTCGTTAACTGTTGGGTTTTAGAAAAACCTAAGGTTAAAGGAGAATCGACTCTAGTCGCAACTAGTATCACACAAGAGGTATGGGGTT